>PVLA01010911.1:8206-58411 GCA_004027455.1 Hydrochoerus hydrochaeris | reverse complement strand
CTACCAGGAAATTAAAAACTCCATTGAAAGCTGGCAAAATGCCTTAAAAGAAACTAAGGATAGACTATCAAAACTTGAAGACAAGTTTGCAATGTGTGATCATGAAAGGAAAGATCTCTTAAAAATAACAAGGAAACAGGCAGTAACAATACAAAGGCTAGAAGATGACAAGAGAATCTACAATTTAAGAATAAGAAACATGAATGAAGAAGCAGGAATACATACAGGTGAATTACAAAGGCTATTCATGGAAATAATTAAGGAAAACTTCCCAAGCATGGGAAAAGAAAATGACATTTGGTTGCATGAGGCATACAGAACTCCAGCCACCTACAACCAAAACAGATATACACACAGACATATAATAATCAAGATACCAGAAATTCAATATAAAAACAGAATATTAAAAGCCATCAGAGAAAAGAAACAGATTACCTGTAAAGGTAAGCCCATCAGAATCATGGCTGACTTCTCGACACAGACCATCAGATCAAGAAGGGCTTGGAGCGAAGTCTTCCAAGCCCTGAAAGAAAATAACCTCCAGCCCAGATTGATGTACCCTGCAAGACTGTCACTAGAAATTAATGGAGAAACAAGATGACAAAGAGGAACTTGGGGAGTTTGTGACCATCAATCCAACCCCACAGAGAATGCTGAAGGACATTCTAGAGAGAGAGAAAAAAAAAACCCAGGATTTTAGGAACAGTGGCAGAAAGGCCTCAGTGAGTGGGGAAGGCAGTAGAATGAAGGAGAAAACTAGACAAATGAAGGCAGAAAAATAGCATAGCAGAAATGAGGCAGAGAAGGATAACTAGAAACTCTAACATAGATGGCCTTGATACGCTATATTGTTAATATGCACCAGGATTTAAAACCCACATTACTCACACTACTCTGCTTAGATGTATTATATTCTGCTCCAGTCATTCTACCTGTACTAGATTTGAGGGCACAGACAGTAATCCCGAAAATAACAGGATATAGCATGGTAATCATCCTTAATTTCCTACTAACTTAATCTAAAACTCTGTAAAACCTACACTGTTTAACCATGACTGATCGTAATCGAATCTGGTTTGTTGGATTGCTGATTTGTATTGATAGATTTTATTCAAAGCTGTTATGATTGATAGTATCAAGTCTGAGAGTAAAGGCCACCACACTTAAGATGACAAGATCCACTAGAATATCCACTCTAGTTTGATTAATACCTGCCTTTGAAGTTTTACACTGTCTACAATGTTTTATTTTTACTAATATTGTTATGTACTGCTATATTCAATTATACTGCTATATTCAATTATGCCTGATGATATAGATAATCCTATTGAAGGTAGTAAGAAACAACACAGTAATCATTGTAGATCACCTTGTACTGTGGTTTTATGCGACTTTTTGGTTTCATGTTTTTATAGGAATTTGTTTTGTTTTGTCTTGCTAAGTTTTCTTTTTCCCTCTAATACAGAAAGGATAGAAATACATGCAGAGATCCATGCATGCGTAGCTGTTTACATTCCCACTGTTTGACTATCTACTTTGTATGCTTTAATTTTGTAAGTTGAACAACTGTTTCTAAGAGGACAATATGTAATTTATTAACTAGTGATTTCTTATTATCTTTTTTTTTTGGAATTCTGTATTATCTCTACTCTTCACATGCTTTTGTTTCTCTTTAAATAAATACATTTTTTCAGCTATTTTTTTCTTTTCTGAGACACAGTCTAGCCATGTGGTATGGACTGATCTTGAACTCACTGCATAGCTGAGATTGATTTCAAACTTGCAATGATCCTCCTGCATCAGCCTCCTGATTATGATGTGCCACCATGAAATCACAGGTGTGTGACTCCATGCCCACTTTTTCCCCCACTGAGCTAATTCTGAACATTTTTAAAATTTTTTTTAAGTTTTGTGACAGCATCTCACTAAGGCGTTTAGTCATCTTTGAATTTTCAACTCTCTTGCCTCAGCCTCCCAGAGTGCTGGTATTACAGGCATGTACCACCACACCCAGCTTCAGATAAACTTTAAAATATATATTTTTATTGTATTATATGTTTTCAATTCTTATTACTCTACCTATTTTTCCTTTTTGTAATTTAAATTGCACCTTTGACCTTAAATTTTTATTAAATATTACATATTACTCAAAAAGAAACTTTTAATAGAGAATCATGCTAAGAACAAAGTAACAAGACCATGGAAATGTTGCAGTTGGTATCTAGAAAAAGATGGTGAATGAAGTGGGTCACACAGTGTGGTCTCCTTTTATCACACATGGATCCTAACAGCACACGGAGAAGCTTCCCCACAGCATGAGCAAAGCTGGCCCAGATAAACCGCCACCAACAAGCGAGGTGGAGCACTATGCTGAGCTGTGCATATTTTCCCTTCACCTGTCTTGTTTGTAGTTTTACCCTTTCCCTTGCCAACTGTCCCTTTTTAGGTAAATCTTCTTTATCTATAAAGAAGATGAATCCTACCTAGTCCTCAAGCTAGTTACCATTTAACTCTTTGGAATAATATCCTTCACTTGTAGAATTAACTTTAAAACTATCATTTCTTTCTTTCTTTTTTTGAAGGGAATAAAACAAAACAATAAAGTGGAACAAAACAAAACAGTAGAACAATAATGGATTTCAAAAATAAGGCAGAAGGACGTCCCCCATGGTTGCTGTGTTGCATATGGTTATCCTCTAGACAGGTGCTCAGACTACCAGCCCTGGGTCTGCAAACTCAATCAATCCATACAAGCATTGTTTTGTACCTCAGTTGCTATCATCCCAGCCTGTGCTCCTCCAAATCAGCCAGTTGCCTTCCCCTGGGTTAGCGGGTGGACTCTTCTTGTCTCCCAGCCTACGTGCTGTCTGGCTTATGGGAAGGCATGGGTTGACTTCTTGGTTCTCTTTCTGCCCTGCGTGTCTGCCTCTGGCTCACAGGAAGGGAGGAATGACTTTTTTTTTGAGATGGGGTCTAGCTACATAGTTCAGGCTGGCCTTGAACTCACTATGTAGCCCAGGCTGGCCTCAATATTGATGTGATCCTCCTGCTTCAGCCTCCTGAGTACTGGCATTTCAGGTGTGTGACATCATGCCTGGCCCTTTATAACCTTTTTTCAGCCACAGTGGTTTGCTTTCTAGTCTCATCTGTGCTCAGAGCTTCCAAGAGCTTCAGTGGGCTCCCTGGGCATTGAAAAGAGCTTGGTTTTGATTCCACTGTCCATTCTCCTCCTCCCTTGGGGTCTCTCATCTGTCATGGTCTAGTGTTGCTGTTCCCATCTACAATGTTACTACCTCTTAGTTGGCTTCTATTTGATCTTTATTCCCACTTCATCTTCCTTGGCTTCTTCCTGATGTAGTTGAACCCTCCTGATTCACAATCAAAAGTTTTGCCAATCAGCCAGGCTTGTGTTCAGAGGCCTCCAGGATAGTTTATCAATGTGCTCCTTCTAGACCAAGGGAAAAAACCCAGCCAATACAGAGTAAGCTGTCATTTGGGAAGTACATTCCTTGCCCTTGGATTACATTTGAAGTTTAGGGTTTTAGTCCCTGACACTCAGAACAGACCATCGGGATTGCAGAGAGCTTCTCCAGAGAAGCCTTGTTCTCAGCTGCATTTTTTGGTCTTGGTAGATTTGCTATGATGCACTTGTTTCTTCTCCTGTTTTCCAGCTATGAGTGGGCAGTCACTTTTTGACCTGTTATCCTTTGTTGTGCAGTAGGGAGAAGAGGGCCTTGATCCTTCAGGTGGAGGTAGAGCAGAATCACAGAGAAGAGAGCTTGGAGTGTCAATCAGAAGCCAAGTTGGAAAGGAATTTTTTTCAAAGTATTGCTTAAGATTCTCCCACAGAGGGAATTGAGGAAACAGGAAGGTGAGGAATAGAGCTAAGCCAGTGTTAATAGAGCTCCCAGTTATCCATGGAGGCAGGGAGCCAGGTCAGCACTCCTGCCCTGGACCTGTGTCCTGGCAATGCTTGGGGGCAAGGGGACGAAAGGGCCCTGGGAGTGAAGGGGAACTGACCAAGGCTCCCACGACATCACTGCCCACCCGGTGATGAATCTGAAAACAAACCATGCTTTTCCACTGCAAAGATTAACCCCTGCTAATGTGGCAGTGCTGGACAGATGACTTCTGTTTTTCTCTTGGTATCAAGTTGCTTTAAAAGTACCTGCATTTAAATATGGAAAACAAAAAGTAGGAACTTTACAGTGGAGAAACCTGGCAGATGCTGTGTTAGCCAAGTGATGGAGTTAACATCAAGAATATGCAAAAGTATGACGCAAGGCAAAGAGTCTTTCTAAAATCCCTACCTCCAGTCTACTCATTATTAAATATCAAACACAAGCCAAAGAGCATCCTCTAAAATACATGATCAGTTTTCTTGTAAAATACCAATGCTGGAAAAGAGAGACATTCAGAGACTGAAGGAGATAAAGAGGTGATAGAGAAATGCATATGGGATCTTCCACGACTCCTGGATCAAAAATGGACATCAGTGGAAAAATTAGAGTTGGCAGTATAGTTAAGAAAGTTACACCACTGTTAATTTCTTCATTTTGATGATTATACTGTGTTTATGTAGGAAGTAAAGATAAAGGAAAATTGAGTGAAGAGTAAACATGTACACTCTATCTTTGGAACCATTTGGAAATTTAGAATTCTTACAAAATTAAAATCCTTTTTTAAAAACTTTATTATAGTTTTTTTAGGCTCAGATGTATGAGCTTGAGACTGTAATGAAGAAGAATCCATTCAGCCCTATTATATGTACATGAAATAGTTGCTGAAATGACATTCATTATTTAAGAATTAAAAATCAGTAGCCTAAAAGAATATTTATATCCTGCATAAATGGATGCTCTGTGAATACAGTGGGATGTGGTTTATCTTTTTGAGACAGGGTCTCTCTATGCAGTTCAGGCTGGCCTTGAGCTCACTTTGTAGCCTAGGCTGGTCTTGAACTCACAACAATCCTCCTGCCTCAGCCTCCTGAGTGCTGGGATTACAGGCGTGAGCCACCACGCCCAGTGGTAGGATGTGATTTAACAGAAAAGTCACTGTGTTTTCCAATTACTGTAGTAATTGTGTGACAGTGAAGGTGACACATTATCCAAATGCTAGAATTTGGCAAAGCGATGGTAACTGAGCAATGAGAAAGTGTTTGTTCTGCATTTTGTCCTCTACTTCCTTTGGGTGTCTTGTAAGGCCAAGATGCTCTGGAGCAAGGGGGGAATCCTGTGATGTTTTTCTTTCATCATCTTTTTTCCTCAATGGAATATGCGGTTTACTGCATTTTCTGCTACATGGTGTGAAACATAAGACAGATGTTAAGGACTGAAGGGTTTATCTGTCAAGAATTGTGTTTAGCTAAAATCAGTACAATTCTTAACCTAGTTTAAAGAAACAGCATTCATTTGTTCATGTTTCAGGGAGTCTGTCAACAGGCTCCTACATTTCTTTTTTCACCTTCACTGGAGGGCTCTGCTTCACCCATTGCATGGGACCCAGCAGCTTGGACCTTGCTGAGCACTAGCAGTGTGCTGCAAAGCCAGTGACATTTCAGAAGTATGATATTCTCGGTTGAAAACAGGATGCATTTCTCCTCTATATAAAATCTGGGTTCTACTAGTAATGAAAAAGAGGAAGAGAACTTGAGTTAGCAGTGGCTTACAGAGAGGATCACAAAATCCAAAATCAAGCATGGAGTTTAAAGTGAGAATAAAATAAAGTTATATTTACTTACTGCCAGGGCAGGGCATTTAAAAGTAGTTACAGGTACCTTGCACAAAGGGCAAAAGTAATGCACAGAGTATGTTTGAAAAATATGGCGTGTTTAAATCTAAAAGAAATTACTGCAATACAAAGTGACTTCCATGGTCACATATACACTGCCCCTTGCTTCTCACACACCTAGCCATTTTCTGAAGCAGTTCTGGAGGTTCTAGTTTGTTAGCTTCTGTAGGTGTGGCCACCTCCATGTGATGAGTCAATTCAAAATGCTGACCTGTCATGATCATCTGGATTTGGAGGAAGATCCAGAAGTCATAGGGGCCAGATCTGCTGAAGAAGGTGGAGGAGGATACACTGTCGTGTTACCAGTCTGCTCTTTTTTTGGATGGCACTTGGCAGCAGCATTCTCTGTATCCCACCTCACTAAGACACTCACAAAAGAGGACGTCCAGAACGGCTTCAGGACATAGCGATGGGATAAATGTATTTGAAGTGAGGAGGAATATTTTGAGGGAGATTAGCGGCCATGTCACTTCTGCTGGAATGAATTTTTTAAATTTACATTTCCATGTTATTTATTTGATTGGTGCATTTTAGATGTAAATCATGACCGCATTCATTATAGGGAATTTGTACCTGTACATGATATATTTCACTTTTTCCCATTTCCCTCCCCTCCCTTCAACACTCCTTATTTACTAAAGTTTTGTTTCAATTTTCCTTCATTTTCTGTTTTTTTCTTGTCCCTTCCTTTCCTCCTCTTCCCTCCCATGTTCCCTTTCCCACTTGAAAATTTTCTTCCCATTTCCTAATATCAATTATAAATTTTGGTCCTTATTTACGCTTTTGATTTCTCAACCCAGAGGAACAATGCAGCATTTACACATGTATGTCCCATTTATTTCACTTAAGAGTCTGGACTCAGGGTGCATCCACTTAGCTAGAAATGTCTCAAACTTATCTTTCTTTATGGCAGAGTAGTACTCCATTGTATAAAAAAGTCACATCTTCTTTATCCACTCATTGGTGGATGGGCATCAAGGCTGTTTCCAAGATCTAGCTATTACAAATTGTGCTACTATAAACATGGTTGTGTATATATTACTGTGGATATGATTCTTTTAATTCTTTCAAGAAGAGACCAAGGAGAATAGCTGAGTCAAATGAGACCCCTGGGCCTAGTTTTTTGAGGCATCTCCCCCTGAATTCCACAGTGGTTGCACCAGCCTACACTTCTACCAACAGACAAAGAGTTCCTTTTTCCCTACAGCCTCACCAGCATTTGCTATTGGTTGATTTCTTGGTAAAAGCTATTATTTCTGGAGTGAGATAGAATCTCAGCATTGTTTTAATTTACATCTCTCAAATGACCAGTGATGCTGAACATTTATTCACATATTTATTTGTCATTTGTACTTCTTCAAATGAAGTGATTTCATTTTAGATGCCCATTTTGTATTGAGCCTTTAATGTTGAAGGGGGATTCGATTTTTTTGATCTTTATATATTCTAGATATATAAAAATCCTTTGTCAGAGGAACAGCTGTCAAAACTTTTTCCCACTCTGTGGGTTGTCTCTTGACTTTGTTGGTGGGTTCTCTTGCTGTGCAAAAGCTTTTTAATAAGATGAGATCCTGCCAGGTGTGGTGGCACATGCCTGTAATCCTTAAATTAGGGAGGCTGAGGCAGGAGGATTGGTGTGAGTTCGAGACCAGCTTGAGCTACAAAGTGAGTTGAAGGCTACCTTGAACTGCATAGCAAGACCTTGTCTCAAAAAAAAAAATAAGATGAGATCCCAGTTATTGATTCTTTATGATTCTTTATGAGCAGGGTTTTGCTCAAAAAATCTTTGCTTATACCAATGTCTTCAAGAATTCTTCCTATTCATTTTTTATAGCAGATTTAGCATTTCTGTTTTACTATTTAGATATTTGATACATTTTAATTTTAGTTTAGTAGATTGTGAAAGATATAGGCCCAGTTTTAATCTTTTGCATGTGGTAAGCTAGTTTTTCTAGAAACATTTATTAAAGAGTCTATCTTTCTTGCAGTGAAGGTGTTTGGCTCATTTGTCAAAGATAAAGTAACTGAGTATGTTTGGAGTGTTTCTGCATCATATGATATGGGAATTCACCACTATAAATTTTCATCATAGAACTACTTTCATTGTATCCAATAAGTTCCAGTATGTTTTACTGGCATTATTGCTTAATTACAGAAACTGTCTAATTTCTTCTTTAATATCATCTGTGACCCATTGGTTGTTCAGGAGGGTGCTGCTTAAGTTAATATGTTTATGAAGTTTTTGTGGTCCACTTAGCCATTGATTTTCAACTTTGTTGCGCTATAGTCTGATAATATGCATGAGATAATTTGAATTCCTTTGGTTTTTCTTAAGCATGTTCTACCAGCTAGTATATGTTCTATTTTGAAGAATGTCCCATGAGCAGCTGAGAAGAGTGTGTATTCTGATGTTGTGGAGTGGAACACTCTGTAGATATTTACTAAGTCTATTTGTTCAAAAGTTTGGTTCAGTTCTGATATTTCTTTGTTGATTTTTTGTGCATGTGGTTGATCTGCCTATTTGTGACAGTGAGATATTGAGGTCCTCCCTACAATTGTATTAGTGCTTATTTGATTTTTGTTTCATTTATGTCCAGTAATATTTGTTTTATATAGTTGTATTTGGTGCAAATATATTCATGACCATTATTTCTTTCTCTTGGAATGTTCCCTTTCCAAGGATGTAGTGACCTTTTTTTGTCTCTCTTAATCAGTCTTAGCTTGAAACCCACTTTTCCTACAAAAAGAATAGCTACCTCTGAATTTTTCCAGGTTTCTGTCACGTAGAGTATTATTTTCCATCCTTTCACTTTCAGTCAATGAATTTCTTTTTGAATTAAATGTGTTTCTTCTATGCAGCATATTGTTGGATCTTGCTTTTTGATCTACTCTGACAGTCTGTTTCTTTTATTTGTGAATCATGACCATTTACACTGAAGACTAAAACTGATATGAATTGACTTATCCTTGTCAACATGTTATTTGCTTGAAAATATGTTATTTTCTCTGTTGTCGGCTCCCTCTTTTTTCCCCCTCCATTTAATTATTTGCCTTGCCTGGTGGATTGGTTCTGTTGTGATTCTTGGAGTCATATTCCTTGCTTTCTCTTTCTAGAGTGTCCTTCAGAACATTGTGGAGTGCTGGATTTGTGCTCATGAGTTTCTTCAGCTCCTCTTTCTCATGGAAGTATCTTCTTTCTCCACAAGTTTTGAAAGATAGTTTTGCAGGGTACATCAGTCTGGGTTAGAAGTTGTTTTCTTTTAGTGCTCACACCATTTTCTTCTTGATTTGAGGGTATGTGTTGTCAAGTCTTTTGGCATTCTATGGGCTTTCCTTTGTATATAATTTGTTTCTTTTCTTTACCTGTTTTTAATATTCTGTTTTTGTGCTGAATTTCTGAAATCTTGATTATTGCATGACTTGATGTAGATTTTTCTTGATCCTGAAAAATTTTCCTTCTATATGCCTTGCTTATCTGTATGTCAAATTCTTTCCCCATACTTGGGGAGTTTTCTGCCACTTCTTCTGTGAACAGGATTTTTATGTCATTTGCACGATTTCCTGCTTTTTTGTTGACTCTGGTCAATATTGTCATTGTTCTTTGCATCATTTGGATTGATTTTTTTGTAATCCCTTGTTTTTTTTTTTTTTGTACTTGGGATCGAACTCATGACCTCATGCTTGACAAGTAGATGCTTATGCCACTGAGCTAAGTCCCAGCCCTCCCTTGCTATTTTTAAGAAGTCTTGCTTTTCATGTTCACTAACTGCTATCCTGTCTTCTATATATGATATTTGTCCTCATATTGTCTCATTTTTCTGAATACACTTTCAATGGAATGTTTAATCTCCTGGTTATCTGTTTGAATATGTTTCACAGATTCTGTTTCTTTTCATGTTAGCTGGTCATGGTTTCCATGATTTTCTTAAGCTCCTCTTTTTTAAAATTTGTATCTGCTCTAGAATCACTAAGCATGTCTTTCATTGTGGTTACCAGCTTCATGTTATCTAAGAGATTATTTCTGATTTGCCTTTTTGCTACAGTTTCATTCATCTGCTCCATTGCTTCTGCTGTGACCACTTTAAAGAGCTCAGGTGGGTGATTTTGCAGTTGTCCCCCTCATTGCACCTTGGGTTTGTCTTTAGTGAACTGGAAGTCTGGGGTTGATTCTTGATTAAATGACTTCTTATTTTCTACATTTTAGTTTATTTCCTGAGGTATATAGCTTATGGTATATGGCTTTCTTTCTAGTATTTAGCACTCTTAGGAAATGACTATTTCCCAGAGACATAGTCCTGGGGTACCTGGATTTTGGATTTTGAGTCTGTTGCATGATCCAGCTTCTTCAATTTCTTGAAGAGGAGAAGTTGCTGCCTATTTGGCTTACACCATGGTTCTCTGGTACTGGACTATAGTATTTTTTATGATCCTTAGATAGTTGCAGTCTTGGCAGGAAGAACAACTGATTAGAACAATTATGTCATCTTGGTAAAAGCAGGACAATCAGCAATAAAGACAGGATCAAACAGGCTAGAAAATGACAAACTGTGGTAACTATTAATTTGCCACTTTTAACGGTGTGAATTATATTTGTGGTTATATAACAAATTCTAAAATAAACCAGAAAATTTTATACCATAAATATGTTTTAAATACAGCAGTGCTACTCTCAGGAAAAATTAAAAATAGGTTGGGGAAAATAGAGACATAGAAGAAGAGGAATAGATTAAAAGCAAGGGTAGAGGACAAAGCAAGAGCACTCAAACTTTGGGAACGTGGTGAAGAAGACATGAGGGAAAGAGAAGGCAGAAATAAAAACAAGAACAGAATGAAAGCCAGAAAAAGAGAAATGATGTTCATACTTAAATAAATACAAGAATCAGCAATCAAGAAAAAAACAAAACAAAAAGACAAGAAAAGAAAGAAGGAAAAGGAGAAAAAGAATAAGAAGGAGGAGGAGGAGAAGAGCAAGAAGAAGAAGAAAGAGAAGAGGAGGAAAAGGAGAAAAAGGAGAAGAAGAAGAAGGAGGAGGAGGAGGAAGAGGAGGAGAAGGAGAAGGAAAAGGAGAAGGGGAGGAAGGGGAGGAAAATGTTCATTTCAGGGAGTGTCAGTCCTGTCACTGTGAGGGTGTTGACAGATGGAGTCTAGATCCGTGCTGATTAATCCCAGCAAACCTGCTGTAGATTTACAGTGGGGTAGTGGATAATCCCAGCAAACCTGCATCTTCAATTCCACTGAGTTTCAGGCTGCTTTCTGCTTGTGAGGCCAGATTTGTTCAGCCTGTAACACTCTGTGTGCCTCCTTCTGGTTTGAATTTGGTTCTTTGAGCTCCTTAGCTCTTTGAACTTGGTTCTATCTCACCCTGACACTGACAACCGCTAGATGGAGCAGCTCAGGCTGCTCAGCGTTCCAAACTCAGCACCTCTTTAAAACGGCTGCTGGTCAACCGCCCTCTGCTGTGGGACTGTGAACCCAAATAACTCACCAGCCACTGCAGTCTACAGCGTTCACTGCTCTGTTCAATGCACCGGTACTTTTTTCACAGAGACCTCTTGGGGTCACAGGTAGTTACTGTGCATCTCCAGATTTGAGACACCCTTCTAGTCAGTCAAGGCTCGAGAAGCTGCTTTTTGCTATTTCCTTTTTCTGCATTAAAGTGTCTCTCTTCCTCTCTCCATGGACTTCAGTTTTCCTTTAGATCCTTACTGCATCCCAGGGATCCACTTCCCTCCTGCTCTTCCTCATCTTGCTATTTTCCAGCATCTGGGCATTCAATTTCAGAAGGGTTGTTTCTCTGCTGTTCACTATTCCACCATCTTCCTGGAAGTCATCCGAAAATTTTTAAATGTAAACTTTCACTGTAGTTTGCCATTATCCCTTGTAAGGCACTTCTGCCTCCTGAAATTGTAACAAAGGATATAGTAGCAAGGATGGGAAAAGGAAAAGGAGAATGAGAGGCATCATTCTAATGTGATAAACAAGGCAAGTGCTGAAGAACAGTTACAGAGGTAAGTTGACAGAACTGAATAAACTCATTGTAAAAGCAAGTATACTGGAAGAATGAACTATATAGAATATTTTCTTAGATGTTTTCTAGAATTAGAAAAACTGATAAGCCAAGTGTGATGGTGCATGCCTGTAATCCCAGAACTTGGGAGGCTGACGCAGGAGGATCACTTTGAGTTTGAGACCAGCCTGCACTACATAGTGACTTCAAGGCCAGCCTGAACTACTTAGCAAGACCTTGTCTCAAAAAACCAAAATCAAAACAACAACACTGATAAAAGAAAATCTTGTAATAAACACAGGTCTTTCAGAAACAGGATTATAAACTTCCTTCACATTTTAAATTCTCTGATGCTGTTACTATTCATGTCAAAGTAAATTTGTTAGTTCTCCATTATTGTCATAAAATACTTGAGATAAAATTGACCCCTCCTTTTGGGCTTGTATTGATGCAGCACATCACAAAAGCATCTGGTAGAGAAAGTGGTTCCTTTCATGGTGACTGGTAAGTGGAAAGAGTGAGAAACGTGAAGGGGGGAAGGTCTCAGCTGAGTACATGAATGAATTAAAGGTATCAACATCAGCTGAGTATCCATGATTTGGATTTCTCATACCATATTTCAACTAAAACTACATTTGAACACTTTCGATGATTAAAAAAATTACAAGAAATATTTTTCTTTTCCTATCTGTAACTCTCGTAAGATTCCATTAAGCTGTGCATGGCAGTCCAAGCCTATAACCTAAGCACGGAGAGCGGCTGAGCCAGGAGGATTGTTCAGTCCAGCCTGAACAATTTAGCAGTACCCAGTCTCAAAGTAAAAAGTAAAAATGGACAGGGGATGTAGCTCGATGTGAAGGTTCTGGGTTCAATCCCCAAAACTGCACACACACACAAAACCTATTAAGATAAACAACCATGAGTTGAAATCTTTCCTTGTTGTGCAATTTCTTACCCCTAGTTTACTTCAAATTCATGTATTACAAACATACATATATATTCTAAGCATATATATTCTGGATACATATGTTCCAAATATGTGCATAAATATTCCATTATATATATATTTTATATATATATATATTCTGCATACAAACTGCACATATATTTGTGCGTGTGTGCATATATATATATATATGTATATGTCAGAGTATTACAGTAACAGGTTGGAACTGCTCTAAGAGCTGGTTTATGATTATATCTTAAAAATATATTTGGTAGAAATTGTAGTGCTTTTAAGACATGATTTAAGAAGAGATATCAGCTAACAGAAAAGTATAATTATGGAGATTTGGGGAATTTCTTCTCCTCCTCGTCGTCCCCGTCCTCCTCCTCCTCCTCCTCCTCCTCCTCCTTCTTCTTCTTCTTCTTCTTCTTCTTCTTCTTCTTCTTCTTCTTCTTCTTCTTCTTCTTCATCTTTGTATTTCTTGGAGTCAAGGTCTTACTATACAGTTCAGGCTGACCTTCAGCTCCTTTTGTATCCCAAGCTGCTCTGGAACTCGCAATGATTCTCCTACCTTAGTCTCCTGAGTGCTGGGATTACAGGTGTGCTCCACCATGCCTGGTTTTGCACATATTTTTGAATGGAATTAAATACTCTGTAACAATACAGAGAAAGTGAAAAGTGAACCAATTTCCTTTCTCTTCGGTTGAGGAGAGGCTGGATATGTGTCCTGGATTTATAAAATCTTCTGAGGCAAAGCAACAAAGTGGCAGTTGAGACTGAAGTCAAACCAGCTGTAGACTCTGCCCTGGGAACTAGTCTTGCTCTGGAAAATAATGTAAATTTTTCTTATATTATTCTGATGATCCTTCTACAAAAGATAATGACCACAAAGGTAAGATGGAATGCTGTCATACCGCTAAGTGTGACTAAGCCACATATATTCTTCTGATGATCTTGCCATTTTCAATCCACTTCCACAATCAACAACACAGGTGGTGAGCAATAAGTGACATCACCCCTCACCATGCTCCCACTGCCAGGCACTGAATGACAGTCAGAAAGGGAGTGACCTTCTTCATGCATGATAATAGTAGCAGTGTTCTAAAGGTGCTGGGAATAACTTAATTTGCAACGCAGATGGTCTCATTCTTGTGGGTCTTTTGGACCAGTAGGGGATCCCCAAAGTATCTTTAGAATATGGAAGAACCTAAGGGAAATTTTCAGAAGACACATGTCTCAATTAGGTCACCAAGTGCCTGGAGATGATTCAGAAAGTCCACACACTGTACAAGTTAGTTGTTTTGTCTTGTGATATAATTGGTGTTATTTTAATCTTTTATTGTATATTTATCTAATCTTTTAATGTTTATTGTGTGTAAATATATGGAAGCAACCCAAACCACTGACATTTCCTTATCTGCTAAGTCAGTTCACATAGGAAATTAGCAAGATCAGTGGGAGCCATTCTTTGTGATGTCAACTGCAATACGAATGTTTACATTTGTGTAATTTGAAACTCATTAAATATTTAATGAAACCTGTGTTTGGCACAGGCAGTCCCTGGAATATGGCATTAAAATACAGAACCATATGGAGAGTAATTTGTATGAATCCAAAGAACAAAAAGATTTAAAATTTTTTCTAACTTTTTTCTTTTTTCTTTGGTTTTGGGGATGGAACCAGGGCCTCTGTACTGACCTGTATCCTCAGATCTTTATAAAGAGGTTTTTTTTTTTTGAGACAGGTTCTTGGTGAGTCATTAAATTGTCCAGATTGGGTTTGAATTGACAGTCTTCCTACCTCAGGCGCCTAGGGTGCTGGGATTACTGGAGTGTACCACAACACCTGCCTATGATTTCTTCTTACATTGGAAAAGAAAGAATGCTAGAAAGAGAATCTCTGCATATCTATATGGGTGTGTTTTTCAATAATTTCTTGAAGATGACATTTCAAATCTTAAAGTAATTCTGTATAGTACAAGACATTCATAGCCACATACTTCTGGATTAAAAAGCACAAAAATAAAATGGTAAAATTGTATTTAGTAAAAGTTAGCAGCCAAGATTTGCAAACAGCTCAACATTATACTATGTGTCTCAAGATTTGAGTTTGAGGCACTTTTCCATGAAGCTGTAACTCTGATTTTATTTTACTGAGTCCATTAGGTCACAGATTGCTGCGCTCCTTTAGCACTGAAGAGAAAGCAAGCGCACAGGTAGGGTGAAGGGAAGCAGCTGATTCCGCTTGTTTGGCCTTGAACACAGCAGGTCTTCAACTTGAAAACTGAAGGGCAGCTTGATGAAAATGCTAGTGAAAAGTTTTATTTGATCATGTTAGCTGCTTAGTAAACTGGAATCGTTTCTTGTTTGCAATTCTTTTTTTTTTTTTTTTTTTTTGGTAATGGGGATCAAACTCATGACCTCGCACTTGCCAGGCAAGTGCTTATGCCACTGAGCTAAATCCCCAGCCCTTGTTTGCAATTCTTAAAGACTTATTTCTAGGGAAGTTTTATTTTTAAATTTCAATTGGTGTATGTTTGCAGCACACAATGATTATATTCATCATAGAGAATTGGTACATGTAACTAACACATCTTAATTCTTTTTATATCTATTTCCTCTCTCTTCCCTTCTCTTCCTTATGTTAACTGCTATCTATCAACTTGAACTATGTAGCTTAGTTATCTACTTTTATTTGTAGTTCAGGATGAGTAACTTAGTGACTTAGTGAGATTCTGTCTCAAAACAGAAAAAGGCTGGGCATCTAGCTCAGTGTAAAGGCCCTAGGTTCAATTCCCAGGAGTACAAAAACAAGACAAACAAAACAAAACAAAACAAAAAAACCCTGAATAACAAAACTCATCACTGTTAGGATGAGTATTACCAAAGAGGCACAGATATGTGTTGGCTAAGCATGTGGACAAAAGGAACCTGTTGGTCACTGTCACACTTTTTTTTCATGATACTGGGAATTCAGGGCCTTTACACTAAGCTACATCCCATCCCTTTTTTGAATCTTTTAATTTTGAGTCAGGCTCTTGCTGAGATGTTAAATTGCCCAAGTTGGGCTTGAACTTGTGTTCTTCCTGCCTCAGGCATTCACAGCACTGGGATTCAGGTGTATGCCACCATAACTGGCAGTTTTCCTTACTTTTGCCAATCTTGTGGTTGGATCATTGTTATCCCATATGCATTTCTAGTTAGGTTGAATACTTCCTCATGTTTAATGGCCACATGAGTTTACCATTTATATGAAATTCCTGTGTTATATGTTTGGCTCATTTTTTCCCTTGCAGTACCTTTTTTCTTTTCTTTTCTTTTTTAATTTTGAAGGTAGTAAAATCCAACAGAACAAGATGGAACAAAGCCAATTGAGACAGTGCGGTGAAATTGGTACAGGACTTCACAGCAGGTTACCAGGATAACAGTAATAGGTACCATAGTATATCTTATTATCTTCACAATAGTTGTTCTTTCAATCAGGCATAGCAAAATCAAACCAAATACAGAACATTATAGAACTTATCAAAACAGAATATTGAGTAGAGTAATACTGTGAGTCAGAACAAAGAAAAACCGTGATAAAATATTCAAAGTGATAAAAGTATTCTAAGAGATGGTAGAAGGAAATCCCCCTTATTTGCTATATTGCATATGTTCAACTTCCCAAGAGATGCTCAGATCTCTGGCTCCCACTTGCTAATGGAGGGTGAGGGATGTTTGATTCTCAGCCCTAGGCTCACAGCTGCTAGGGAGCTGGTTGCTTGGTTTCCCAGTGCCCTAAGTTCCAACCTACCTTTTTTCTCTTAATGATGTGTAAAAATTCATATGGAAGTTCAAGTTACTAAAGGTTAAATATGTGTGTTAAAATATTGCTTTGGCTTTGTGTCTTCTTCTTTCACAGTTTAGGGTATAACTTGATGTTCTGTTATACATATACACTGTGAAATTATTACCACAGTGAAGTCATCAACACATCTGTCACCTCTCATTGCTACCTTTGATTTTATGATAAGACACAATATTTACTCTCAGAATTTCAGGTGCAGAATTCAATACAGTGTTTTATCTATAGGTATAATATCAAAATCTTGTTGGGGGTGATTACTGGGGATTGAATGTGCAAGGGCCCTACCACAGACTCACTCCCAGCTCCCAGATTCTTTCATCTGGCATTTTGAAATACACAGCACTCTATTTATTGGAATTTTGATAGAAGTTGAATTACAGACTACCTTGGGTAGTATGGGATTTTTTTTTTAAGTCTCCATCTTCCTTTACTAAGCTTCAAAATACATTCTCCCAAGACAGAAGAGTGGGATTCTGAAAGGCTCCTGCTAGAGACAAGCATTGTAGTGTAAAAGCATCTTGTCCTGTAAACGCAATGGTCACCAAGAGTCCCTCTCTGAGCGCTGGAAGGTTTCAGCTCTGCCTGGGTCCCTCTCCTTAAGTTCTCTCCATCACCCATCGCAGACAGGGGGCTGGGACGAACACTGTTTGTAACAAGAACTTGCTTATTGCTCCCAAGTAGCCTCCAAGATGGAGGGGGTCATGCATCCTTTGGGACACCCCAGGCTTGGGCATAAGCTCCAGTCTAGTGGAGAGGAAGCCGGCTCACGCTGGGAGGAGGCAGGCGCCCTCTAGTGCCCAGCGTCATCTTTCTGGGGAGCGGCTGAAATGCTTCTTTGGTTTACAAGGCTGGCAGTCAGGACGTCCTAGGTCTGCAGCCGAAGGGAGATTGGTGATGCCTGGCTTTGGTTTACATCTAGGCTCTGGCTAGTTGCAGGCATGGTGGTGCCACAACTCTGCCTACCAAAGTCCTGGCTTAAT
Organism: Hydrochoerus hydrochaeris; assembly: GCA_004027455.1. Taxonomy (NCBI): domain Eukaryota; kingdom Metazoa; phylum Chordata; class Mammalia; order Rodentia; family Hydrochaeridae; genus Hydrochoerus; species Hydrochoerus hydrochaeris. The sequence continues at coordinate 40,836 of PVLA01010911.1, read as the reverse complement.
TAAAAATTAAGATCCACCAAGGATGTGTGGCACCAGCAAAGACCACCCTGGAGGCCTGCAGGATAGGTGTATGTGTGCTTTTGTGTGAATGTGAGGACCACATGGGACAGACAGGAAACCGAGCTCTTCCCTGTGAAGGCAGGTCAAAACTAACAGACTCAAGTCAGAATTAGAGCGCACCTATAACCAGTGAGCACCTCTGCCCGAGTACAAACTAAACACTGAGAGGTACTGGGGAAATCCTAGATGTAAACCTCCAGAATGATCCCCCCAACAGCCTGTTTCGAGTCCCTGGCTGCCCACTGGCCAGAGGGCAAAGGGGTATACCATGGGCACTGGGTGTGCACAGCTCCAGCGAGAACACAGAGCTGCTCAGAGGACTGTTTGCTAAGTGATACCAAGCAACCCTGGGGCAGAGCCCATGAAGGGTTTTGGCAGCAGCAGTGGAAACACATGGCTGAAATAATTAGGAAAAACGAGAAGACTGTTTCCTGTGTCCTCTCTGAGCCCACAAATTCGTTATGCACAGGAGAAAGAAAACTCTTCTTTTTACTCATGGGGCTTTTTAAGGATTAAATAAAAAAATTTTCAATGATTTTTGGTTTACAGATGTAAAGAAATGAGGATTCCATTCTACAATAAATCTGCTTTTAATATAAAACTATCTTTCTAAAATCTCTGTATGAAATGAACTCCAGATGAATAAGACATATTTGCCATGAGGCTTAGGAGTCCCTTTATTTTTTAATTGAGTGTAATTGATAAACAATACATGTTTAGTGTTCAGGGATACATATACATGGTAAAATTATTATGTTCAACTCATTAAAATATTTACTATTTCACATACTTGCAGCAATTCCTAATTTCATCCACTTAGAAGCATTTCATAATATCACAAGCCAAAAATACTTCAAAAGAAAAAAAGTGCTGTGAAATAATGTTTAATTTTGGATGTCTTACAATGGTAAGTAACATAATTTGCATTTTTAATATTTCTTTCAAACTCAAAAACATGTAAAACTTAGTGAGGACTCAAGAGCATAGGATTCAACATTGGACTTTATATGGCACTCAAAAGTAGAAAATAAATATAAAGTAAAAAGTCCTGCACATGTTTTGTGGTTGAGGAATAATTGTCAGATATTGTTAATCTGCTTGAGAAATTTGTAAGGAATAAAATGCAAATTAAAATGAGTCAGACATATAAAAGAGAGCAGCAAAGGATAGTACATTGTATAATGTAGTGCGTAAAGTATAGATTTTTTCCTGGGGCAAATAGACCCAAATCAAATTTCATGGATAGAACCTATTTGACAAATACAATTTATACCTCAGTTCATTTAAATGTAACAGTGGTGGGATAATAGCACCTATCTTTCAAGCTTGTCAGAATTAGATTAAATAATAGATTAGCTAAAAAGATTTAGATCATACTTTGAGTATATAACCTGGGCCTGCTAAGAGTTAATTATAAAATATTGGCTATTGGTCTCAATCTTGGGTGTATGAACATGGGAAGTAAGGTCATGGCTCCTGTTAAGCCTAAGGTGAAAGTAAGATTACACTGGGAAGGAAAGTCTGTAATTAAGGAATTATAGTAAAGGTCAATTACCAGCTAAAAGCAGGTAAATGTCACAACCCCATGGAGACAGGTAGCATTAAGGCTTGAAACAAGTTAAACATTGGAGGAGAGGAAGGAATGTGCCAAGTGTTGACTGGAACAAAGCTTAGACTTAAGCTCATAATTAATATCCAAGATCTGAACCTGGCAAAAGCAAAGGCGGAAGCAGGAATTTGAGGGAGAAGGCAAATTGTGGGGTGCTCCTCTGATTCTACCGGACTGCGGCCTGCTGGCCAAGCTCTTTATTTTTGTCAGTACTTTTAACTATAAATAAACATCATAGTCAGTCTGAGTCTCTGATATGGGATTCTGGCCATCCAATTACTCAAACTGGAGTCTTTTTCTTATTCTCTCTTATTTTCTAACTCTGGATAATAAGTCCGCTTGCACCACACACACACATCATTATAAAACAAATGACCCAGAAAGAGAAAAAAGTCTAACTGACCTCCGTCACAATTTCATATCTATTAAAAAAACTATAAAGTTTTTGTGCATAATTTCAGATATTTTTGGACGCTAATATCTGTTTCACTCATTCATATGTTCATGTATCTATGAAAATGAAGATATTGTTGTAATACAGAGAAATGGGATAATATCAATCTTTATGTTTGACAGTAGAGATTAGATACCTTTCCATGTGTGTGATACACACTCATATCTGTTGAATTATTTTAATGACTATATTTGATTTTATTCTATGGTAGTCCATAAATTATTCAAGACAGCTTTTGTGAAGAAGCTCCGAGCATCAGTTCTAAAAAATGTAGAGAATGGGAAATGCCACCACTGTCTGCTATTTTTTTTCACACTCTTGATTTTAGCCACAGCATTTCTTAAGGGAAGCATGGCCTTGATCTCCACGAGTTTAGACAAGAAGATTTTATATCATATTTGTCCCACAAATCTCCAAGTAGCTGCCGCTTTAGTTGAAGTATATAGCCAAGCACAGATCTGACAGTGACGTGTGACATCCAAAAGAGACTCTGCAGTCCCATCTTCAGAACCGCTCTTGCCTATTCTGCTGAAGACTTCAGGGAACCCACACACTGGTCCTTTCTCTTTCTGTGCCTGAGAACCTTGGTCCCTTTCCCTGCCATCTGGCCATGGAAGGAGAAGCAATATTTTCCCTAACAATATTCCTTAATGACAAATCTTAGGGAAAAGACATCTAGTCTTGGCTTTTTTATCCCTGGGCTCTATAAACAAACCATTTTGAAATTGCATCAGAATTTTTAGCATCATAAAATATTCACCAGTTAGAGAGGGACTCTTACATTCTTCCTGTATCAAATGATGAATTATCGCCTTGTATTTATCCACTAAGGAAAAGTCCTTTCTAGTGACTCATCCTATGAAAAGAGAAGTCATGCCTTCAAGTCTTATTTTTTTAACCAGCCGGTCACCTAAGTACTTGGCTGGAAGGTTGACATTGTTCCAACAATTGGGGGATGCAGAGATGATTCCTGCAGATGTGACCATTGAAGCGATACTAACAGAAATGTCTGACACTGACAAGTTAAGATTTAGAGATGGGATGGATCACTTAGGAATGCACTCATTTTCCTGCATTTGTAATTACTAGCAGTTCGCTGAATTATTTTTGTTCAAACAATAAAATATTGCAAGACCAGGGCTGGTAAAGCAGTTTAGTTATGCTCTCAGGGACTAGAAATCTTCCTGTATTGATATTTACCACATTAAACATATGGATACTTATGTTTCTGTTGTGGCTTCATATTGCAAGATGGCTCTTAAAATGTAAAGCATTATATCTTCATTTCAGGCAGTAATATAATGAAATAAAAATGGTAATTGTTGAAATGTAATGCTATAAGTACTTATCTGCTCTCCACTCTAAGGTAAAGTCTTTCTCAGAAACACTGCCCACTAGGCTTCAAATAACCCATGAAGGAGTCATGTTTATCATCCTCATCTCCACCATCCCTAGCAGCAAAACAATTTAAAAGATATTTTTAGCCAGACACAATGTTATGCTAATCAGCACTGTCTCTCTGCAAGGAAAACAGTAAACATGTACAGTGGCCAAGCCCTTAGGAACTGACAAAGCAAAGATTCAACTAAATAGACAAAAAGAAAAATGGTACTAGGAGAAACAAGAAGGGAGCCAAGTTTATTGAGTCATGCCTGTAATCCCATCACTCAGGAGGCTGAGACAGGAGGATCACAGCAAGTTCAAGGCTGCATAGTAAATTCAAGGTCAGCCTGAACTATACAGCAAGACCCTACTTCAAACAAACAAACAAACAAAAAAACAAAAACAGGGAAGACAAAAGATATGGATTAAAACAAGTAAGGTGATATGTATGTGTACCAACTTCCCATGATGAAATCACATACCTATTACAAACTTGTGCTAATAAGCATTTCTAAAAATGGGAAACCAAGAGACTTCCATTTCAGAGCAAAATAGAAAAAAAGATGTTAAGAAAGAAAAATTCTAAGGAAACATTACATGTTTGACAGTCAAGGATACAATAATACCTCTGGAGGGAGTCATTTCAGGACAGCTTTAAAGTGAACAGCAGTTGCAATAACAACCTTTGGTGTAGCTCAAAAAGTTAGAAACATAGATGAAGGTTTGGTTTTTTTAGGCTAAAGGAAACCAGATTGTTTTGGCTCTTGGTAGAGGAATTAATGAAGATCAAAGATCCAAAGAAGGTGAAACAAATTATAAGAATAAAATGCCAGACAAGGTGGAGGAGGATAAGAGCAAAAGCACAATTGACCTGTTTAAATTAGAGCCCCCCCCAAACCCTTCTTTTTCAGATGAGAAAGTATGAAAACATAATTATAAAATACTATCTTTAAGACTGAACAGTTCAACAATTATTTATTAAGTCCAATTTAAAGTCCAATCTAACAATTATTTATCAAGTGTTCTCAGATGCCAGGGCTTTGTGCAGTGCTAGAGACACAAAGTGGATGAGACAAATTTCCCACTATAAAGTTTGTGAAAATTTAGTTTATACAAACACATGCAGGTGAAATATAACTGTTCTAAGTACTGATTCAATATCAATATCAATACCTTGCAAAACTCTTAACTAATTTTTCCTTTAGAGAAGTCAAGGAAGGCTTCTTAATAGAAGTGATATTAGAGTAAACTTTTAAAAATCCATTAGATTTATTAATCTAATGGAAGAGAAACATGCTTCAGACCATTCAAGACTTAAAAGTTACCATAAGGAATGTCACCAAGGTGAAACAATATGTCATTTTCCAGGACATAGTGAGGAGGCTAATTTAATTACTATAAATGATTACCGTTGGACAGAATAACAGCATGAGAAGCTATAAAAGTGAGGCCACATTGTGAAGTGACTTGTATATCATAGTGATTCAATTTCACCCAGCAATGTTGTGACTGAACTACTTTATTAGAAAAGTTAAGGTGGTCTATCAGTCAGTGTTTACTAGAGGAACAGATGTAAAAGTATGTAGGAATTTATGAGTGGTTTATGATGGTCACCCACAGAGTGGGATGAGGAAGAGAGCAGAGGGTGTCTGCACAGTGGAGACCAAAGGATTCAGACCAAGATCTGGAGCTCACTGCAGTGTCCTGTGCGAGTCTGAATCAGGAGGCTGATGGGTCTGAGGTGAAAGGCTGAAGAATCTAAACCAGAAGGCTGAAGGATCTGTGCTAGGAGCTGAGGAGTCTGCAGTGGAAACCAAGTGATGATGTCCAAGGTGAAGGTAGAGACTGGAGCTCCTCTGAAGAAAGAGAAGCCAATCCTTCTTCATTTCCCTTCAATACCATCCAGTTGACAAGCTCTCCTTGGGTGGGTCTTTCATACCACAGGGTATGGAATTGCTAAGCCAATTTGGCTGAGCCTGTCTTACTCAAATGGACACAATCAATCAACCTTCAGAAGTGGTAACTTCAGTTACCAGTGGCAGAGAGACAGGTTAAAAAGTTATACTCCCCCACCCAGCAGGTGGAGCTGAAATTCCAAATGGGGTCCTAACAGTTGAGATCATAAATAGAAAATACAGAATTAATAGTAGTAAAGTTAGGAGGTAGGATTAAGGCAATTGATCCCAGATTTCTGATTTAGATGATTGATAACAATATCCCCATTAACAGCAATCAGAAAGATGGAAGGTAGACAAAAAGAAAATGTGCATGTAGAACAGTGAGTGCAATGGTGTGATTGTTAAACATGTATTTAAGGGTCGTGAACCTTTGTGAATATCAGGCAATATTATGTGTCAGAAAAATACAGGCAGATAAGAAAATGCTGAGGGAAGAGAAGAAACTATTGACTGAATTTTTTTTTTTTTGAGACAGGGTCTCACTATGTCAGTATGTACTTCAGGCTGGCCTTGATCTCACTATATAGCCCATAATAGCCTTGAACTCCTGGCAATCCTCCTGCCACAGCCTCCCAAGAGCTGAGATTACAGACCTGCACCACCACTCCTGGAATAAGCCAAATTTCGATGAGTGAATGTAAACGTGAAACAAGTTCATTTATACACATGATTAAATTACAAACAAAGATAGTGAATAATTTAGGTGTTTTAACAAACGACACTTATGACACAAATGAGCTGGTAACTATACATTTTATACACTTAGAACATTGCCTGTACATTTGAAGTACAATACACATATTATGATTTGTGTACTTATCAATCCACTGTATCTAACTGGTATGGTGCATGGATGAAAAGAAAATAACTGAAAGAAGCAGACTGTTAAAAACTACATTTGAGGTCAGATGTGGTGTGCACACCTGTAATTCCAGTATCTGCAAGGCCGAGGCAGTAAGATTACTGTGAGTTTGAGGTCATCTTGGGCTACAAAGTGTGCTCAAATACAGCCTGAACTGCATAATGAAACCCTGTCTCAAAAAGGCAACAAACAAACAAACAAACTACATTTGGATGCCACAGATGGTGGTGCATGCCTGTGATTCCACCACTCCGGGAGGACCACCGTGAGTTCAGAAGCCTGTCTCAAACAATGAAAACAAGTTCTACAACAAAGATTACACTTGGGAGTGAAATGAAAGAAAAATCAGAAATATCCTACAAAACAAGCAAGATTAAAATAAAATATTCAAGGATATGTGAGAAGAGTTTGATGTCTTTTTAGGAGAAAGAGCCAAAAGAAAAAGACATTTCCTTGAAGATGGAGGAACAGATAAATAAAAGACTGATAAAAGCTGAAAATAGCTTTTGGTCAGGAGAACAGAGACTTGCCTAAATAAATTTTAAACATTTTATTTTTAGTAGAAGGACTTAGCTGATAGAGGAAAAAATGACTCAAAACCATATCCTACTTATGACTTGGGGTAGAGAATTTTAATTGGATTGAATGCATAGAACTGAGACTGCTTTGTGTCAAAATGGTTACAAGATTTTGACTATTTGAGTGAACAGAAAGTCATGCAACCATGTCTTTTCCTTCTGGGGAGGGAGAAGACTTCTACTGATTCATTTTAAGGAGATAGTTGATTCATTTTAAGGAGAAGTGATTCTACTTCAAGGCCTCTCAGTTTTTACATGCTGGTCACAAATGCCCTTGTTGCTACACATGTCCAATTTTCCTAGAGAACTCAATGCACTATTTCAAGTTTTAGTAATTTAAAAAAGATTTATTTATATTATTCTAAAATAATTAAATTTATTTAGCACACTTTTAAAATAATCCTAAGGAATTATTTTATGTGAACAATTACATTTCCTCCTTTTATCAAAAAGATTTGTATATTCCAGAATATAGAAACAAGACTACTCTTTGTACCATATAACAAGAGTGACTATCTTGTTTATTCATCCTCTTTTCTTTCCAAGCTAAGCACTTTTATTTATTCAATGAGTCTTACAGCATAGATATTATTTCCCAGTGCACTTATTATTGTGATAATTTCTAGTTTTAAGGTTTCATAGTCTGTTCAGTTTATGAACTCAAGCATACTCTGAAAAACCATAATCTTCGGAAGTCTAAAGTGGGATTTGGTCTCTTATTGGCAATTTATTTCATTTTCTCAAGCCAGATAAGATAATCTGTCTGACTCTTTCTTGATGCTTTGTTGTATTTTGATCTTGTGGATCATTAGTCTTTCATTTCATGATGATTCTGTTGGCTCATTCTACAAGGGGACTTGAAAGAAATAGGTGTGTGCAGAGTTTGAGCAATGTTAGGTCTGGAAATAGAACAGAGAACCATAGTTCTGAATGTGAGATGAAAACATGAAAGACAGTTATTATTGTTTATAATGAGAACTAATTGTTGAGAACAAGCAATTATCTTAAAGAAATTAAGGAAATTCTTGGCTTTTTCTTGAGGAGTCTGATCAACCTTTTAATGCAACTCAGGAATTCTGGCTAAGGCTCAAATGGAAAATTAGACATGAGTGAGAAGCACCCAATCCACAGGCTTCATTGTTCTCCTGGTCTTATAAATGATGTGTCCCAAGTCCCTCCAGCATCCAGGGAGAAGGACACCATGGCTACAGTCAGGATTCTGTTAGCTGTGTTGGCAGTGTTTGTACTAACCCTGAGCTCAGCTCAGAGCCTAGAGGATGGTAAGCATGGAAATGGGATGGCAAATGGATCACAGGGGTACAGTTCATGCAAAAGAGGAATTGGATTAATGTGTCTCAGAAATGAAGTCCTTTATATTCAGAAAGAAGATCAATAAAAGGGGAGGTAATATTAGTTTCCACATTGTTTTCAAGGATTACAAATGCCTTCAATGATGGCCTCAGTCCTAAGCCAGCATCTTCGTGGTAGGTACAAGTTTCACTATATAGTATTAGTATATATATAAATTTTCAGCAATTCACTCTGGGTAAAATGAGACCTCTAAATAGAGTGAAACTCATCTAGATATCTTATTTCACTCACTTAAACATTTAGAAAAACTGAGTTTTGATCAAATTTACATTTATTTGATCAAATCATTCATGGTAGGCAGCTGCTATTTAAGTCTTTCCATTTTGTTACTTTTATCCTTAAATTTGCAAGTTTGGTCATACATCTGATTGTCAATAAGCTTTTATAGTAAATCTGTGGATTCTGAGAAATGGATCATTTCAGGCATAATGAAAGCCTTTATGTATCATACAAGCAGAAATCAAATTCTCAATCTGTTGCTCTTTTAAATATATGGAACATTTTAATGGTACCAAGTCCACAGAGGCAAAATAATTGAGTTGGCTGAGTTTTAAACTTGTTTTCTTATAACAAGACACATTTGTTGCTCATGAGAAATTAGGTTTCCAAATGGTAAGATTTCCTAAAAAGAGTGTAAGTCTTGGTTAGAATCTTTAAAAAGGATCCTTTTATGATAAAATTCTTTTGGTCTCATATTCTAGCCACTAGGATGATTCATTGATGAGCTAAAAATGAGTTTATTCTTACTCCGACAGAGAAAAATTTTGCTTTAGTGCCTAAGTTTGGGGGTGAAAGAAGAAGCAAAGTTGGGATATTTAAGAATGAAGTTTGGGGCTCGGATTCAATGAGGACTTTGTTAGGAATGGGTCAAATTCATGCCTAGGTGACAGCGAGACACAGGTTCTGAGACTCTGAAGAGAGTCTTGGAGAATGGATAGTAAGTGGATTTAGGGAGTGTGATAGAAGCATGTTTGTTAAAATGTGTTTTAGACAAATCCAAGAAATAACCAATAGTTGTTTTGGAATAGCTGTAAGAGTATTTTGGGGTAGAAATGTGAGCTGTGTAGATATAGATGGTTTCACTTGTCTAACTTGTCCTATTGAAGGTATCACTTCATTTTTATTTTGTCTACAACTATTGTGGCTCTCCATATGAAGAAACTTAGAAAAATATTTATCTTCCTCTTCACCTCTTGTCCAAAATAGAGTTCTACTTTGCAAATGCTGATTCATGCTATCCAAACCTTTGTATATTTTCCCTTTGAGTTCTCTTGAGCAGTTTCTTAATTTTGTATCTACAAATGTATAGCTGAGGTCTAGAAAACCATGTTTTAAATGTGTCTTATTTTTCTTTTAAAATTCTAGGGATTCGTCCTGAATCAGCTCTTCAAGTGCTAGGTAAATCTTTGTATAAGAATATGTTCTTTTCTTTTTTTCATTTAAAAGTTCTCAAAATTGGGTTTAAGGGGTTCCAAAGGGCAACTGAATAACTAAATTTTGTTAGTCTTCAGCAGTAGTGTTAAATATATACCATCTTCCTTGTGACACTGAAATCCCTTGTGTCTGAGCTCTAAGTAGAGTTTGGACATCAGCAGAACACAAATCCCCTACTCATTTGTGAACATTTTAAATCTTCCAACACACAGTGACTAATACAGTAATTTAAAAGCAAGAATCCTTTATGTTTGCCAGAATTTTGTCTCCATTGACATATAACTAATTTGAAACAGAAGTATTCTGTAATTTACCTAAAATATTATAGTCATTAAATTTATCAATGTACATCATTTCATTTTCTATTCCAAACTTACAGTGCTGTTTCATTCTTTAGTTTTAAACCCCACATATCTACTTATGTGCTATTGTTTTTCAGAACATGTAAACCTGAAAGCTATTATTAGCCACACACATTTCAGATAAAAAAACTGAATGGAAGACGGTGTAGGAGGAAGGGTGGGAAAAACCACATGAGAGAAACAACTAGTTGTGTTATTTGATCAAAGAAATGGCAAAGTTGACTGAAAAAGAATTAACTACTTAAATTTTGTTGCTTAGAGAAAAAAATTTATGCTTAATAATGTTTTCTAGTCCCTAGCTTTTTAGCGATTCTGCTGCTCAGTTCATAATGGTATATCCAATTTCAGTCAGCTTTTTGTGCTTTCTTTGCAGGGTCCCCTCGAGAAGCGTCCCAGCTCTCATGTGAGTTCAACTGAGCCAGTGAGAATTTTTCTGGAGAAGATCTAGGAACCTCATTGCTATTGGTCTAATCTAAAATTCCTACTTTTCATTTGTTTGTTTGTTGAGTCGGGGTCTCACTTCAGTCCAGTTTGGTCTTCAATTCATTATGTACCCCGAGTTGGTCTCAAATTCATGATCCTCCTGCCTCATCCTGGCAAGTGCTGAGATTATGGGCTTGGGCCACCATACCCAACTCTTAAAATTCCTGCCTTTTTAAATAGAAAATTGTTCACAATTTAAAACTTTCTTTCTAAACTATTCTCTGATTTCGTTTTTGGTTCCACATTGTAGAAAGAATACATACAAAAGACTAAGTAAAAAGTGCATGTGAAAGAGAGATAAAAAGAGAGAAAGGGAGGGCAGGAGGGAGATTTGCTTTGGATTTAAGAACCATCTCAGGCTCAACATAATTTTTTTACTTTCCTTCTGATTTTTTTCTTTTTTCCTTGTTTTTTCATTTGTTTTTTTGAGACAGGGTCTCACTATATATTTCAGGATCTCCTTGAACTCACTATAAAGCTCAGGCTGGCCTTGAATTCTCAGTGATCTTCCTGCTTCAGCCTCCTGAGTGCTTGCATCACAAGTGTGCACCACCACAACAAGCTGACTTTTTTCTTGCTTCAGCTACTTGACCTCAGCTGCTGTTGTGATAACATGCCTGTTTAAGGGATTATTGAGAGGAATGCTTTGATCACATACATTCTTTCTCTTGCTGTGAACACAATAAAATATAATATCAAGGTGGCAGCACTGAGGATGCTGCATAGGTGAATTAAGCGTGGTCACTGTCCTTACTACAGAACTCAGAGTCTGATGGAAGATGTTGCCTGCACATAGCCATCATCCCTGTTAGCAAAAGGGTGAAAGAAGGTACTGTGAAAGCTTAGGGCAGGGCTGGAAAGGAAGACCTTGTAGAAAACTAGAGAACTGAGCAGTGAGAGAAAGCTCAATGGCTTGAATGGCTAAATGTATGAGTATATCTCCATGTCTTCAGGAGCCTTGGAACACCGAATATTTCAGCAAAGTTAAAGGATAAAGTTGAAAATGTGTGTTACTTGCAGGTAGTAAAAGATGTCTGAATGGCAACTTGATTTTTCTACTTATTCTATAGGCAACAAAGACATTTCTGAATAGAGAGTAACCCAATAATTTCATTGTTGATCTGACGTCAGTGAAAGACAGCAGCTGCCCAAGAAGGTCACAGACATCTTTCAAGCTTTAAATGTTAGATCTGAGGTTCTGAGGGAATGCAATGAAACATATGTTCAATCTACCAAAGAATGATTGCAAGCAAAAGCGATGACCAGGAGATCATAAAGAGGTGATAAATGTTAGAGTATTTTGGTGCAATAGAGAAGCAAGAGTACTATTGTGCCAGAATATTCTAACAATAAAGAGTTGATGCAAGGAACGGCGAGGGCTTTTTATTATGCGAATCAGATATTTGCGAAAGAAGACAATATGGGTACATCTTATGTACATTCGTTTGTTTGTGTAGTACTGAGAATTGAGATATATCCCTGCTGATTTTTTTTTGAGACAATGTCTTCCTAAGTTCCTGAGTTGCCCAGCTTTGGGCTTCTTCTGCTTCAGTCTTTTGATTCAGGCACTACATATGGGTTACTTATATTTTTTAATTGAAATGTAAGCCTAAGAGTTTGTAGGTGAGAATAGAGTGGGGTATTGTATGATTTCTCTGTTATTGGGAAGGAAAAGATGACTAGTAATCTTCCCTTTGATCACTGGACTTCTGTAAAGATATTGTGTATATCTCTAGGTAAAGAAAGTGACTTTCTCTGGTGATTCCCCTTAAACTTTGTGAGAATCTGGTGGCTCATGAGTTATTTCATGTGTGTTGTGATAAGTTCAGAACAGATGGAAAAACAGAATATTGACCGAAATATTCAAAGAAGGGGCAGGATACACTATGAAGGACCAAAGTGACCAACTAAACACATACTCTCTTCATCTTCTCTTCTTGACCCTAGACTACCCAAAACTACCAAAAACTAAATCACTACCCAAAACTAAGCCAGTAAAATATCACTTCTCATGCAATTGAGGTTCTGGTAGTTTCCACACTTGCCTTCATTCAGTGTATGGCTTTTCTTTCTCTCTCTTTCTTTCTTTCTTTCTTTCTTTCTTTCTTTCTTTCTTTCTTTCTTTCTTTCTTTCTTTCTTCTTTCTTCCTTGTTTCAATCTGTGTTCTTGCTCTTAAACAGATGATGGATCAGATGGAGAAGCACTAGAGGAACCAGAAGTCATTCCTCAAAAGGGACTCAAAGGTCAGCGTGGCAAGAAAGGCAGAGGTGGGAAGAAAGGTCGTGGTGGCCATGCTGCCCAGGAAGACCAGGAAGACCAGGAGAGTTCCCATGGAAAGCAACAAAGAGGCCGAGGCCGCCAGGGTGGTCGAGGTGGTAGAGGTGGTAAAGGTGGTAGAGGTGGCCAGAAAGGCCAGCGTGGAAAAGGTGGCCAGGGAGGTCAGAGCCAGAGCTTTGCTTTTGAACGGTGATGAGGAAACAGGATTGGAGATGACCCCCCGGTGATGCCCCAGGTACAGCAAGTCTTTTATTCAACAGTGTAGTTAATTTCCCTTCACACTCCCCATTCTCTCTTATTCCTGCTCATTTATTTCATTTATAAATTTTCGCTTTAGTCTCCTTTTGAACACTTTCCCAGATCCGTTGTTGCCATGATTCAACCCCACCCCACCCCTACACATAGAAAAATCTGTGTTACTTCCACCCTGTCAGATTTCCTGACTCTTTCATTCTACAGTGTCCCCAAATTTTCCCTCTCTTCTCTCCTCTTCTTTCTTCTTCCCATACCCTATTTCCTTCTTCTAACCTTTTTCTTCTGTTAGTTCTCTTCCCCTCCTTCTTTCTCCTCTCTTAATTTGATCTCCTGAAATGAAATTATTTAATGTTAAAGCTATCTGCCAGAGATTATATCCAGGCTAATTTATTAACATTGTCTAAAATCCTTTGCTTTGTTTCAGAAATTGATGGAGACCAACTCATGACTGTGGACTTTTCAACACTGTGTACTTCTTTGTCTTTCCTTTCTCCAACTTCAAAACATCAATAAAATCATCAGCATCAATATGTTGGCTCTTGTTTTCCTTCCAGAATCATGGTTTTCCACCCAGGAACAAGAGAAATGGCTGACAACATACAAGGTCCTGTCTACACTCCAACTGATCTATATTTTGGGGCTTTACAGAGAGCTCAGATTTAAATAACTTGGTGAGGGTTTAAGTACCATCAATGTTTGAAAGCAAAAGCTATTCTTGAAATTGGTAACTAGACTATCAATAGCCACATCCTTTTCTCGATTCAAGTAGAATTTACCTTGTAAACTTCTTTAGTCTCTGCCAGTATTTCAACGCATGTGTGCCAGTTCGTTATGTTTCTGCTTAGCTAGGATTCAAGGAAGCTGCCAGGATCACCAGAAGCCAGAGTAGGAGGATGTAGAACAGCCTTCTCTGCAGTGCTCAGGAAAGACCAGCCCTGCTCCACCTTGACTTTGAGTTTATAGCACACAGAACTGTGAGGGACTAAATTTCTGCTGTTCCAGTCTCCCAGTTTGTGAAAGTGTGTTAGAGAAGCCCTAGAAAAAAAGTGCTGTAAGATAATTCACTAGCAAGGTTTTGTTTTATAAACAAGCACAGCCAGATTATAACATACTTATTCCATTCTATACCTCCCATCTGCCTGCCGAGTGAAGATCAACAGAGGTATTACAGGTAAGTGTCTCTCAGTGAGCTCAGAACAGTCAAGCCTAACATAGGTAGAATTTTTTCCCTTTTTCTTTGAGGAGATTGGAATTGAACTCAAGGCCTTCCCACTGAGTAACATTGCTCGAGCGGGGCTCAAACTCATGACCCTCCTGCTTTAACCTCCCAGAGTCCTGGGATTTACAGGGGTGCACTAGCACGCCTGACCCTTTCTTTGTGTTTCAGTGTCAAAATGCAGTTCCATTTGTGGGGAAACTGCACTTGGGAGTGCAGGTAGCCTGAGAAGACTGACTGGAAGTTCCTGCAAAGAGAAAGATGAAGCCCAGTTCCTCTCTTCTACCGAGGGCACATGCGGTTTCCTTTCTAGTACTAGTGTTAATGAAGAATTGCCGGTGAAGGTAACAAAAGGAGAAATTAGACATGTTTAATTTTACTTATTTTCATATTTACTCTTCCATTTAATTCTGAGTTAGGATTTAGAACTAGCCTTGCTTTCCAAAGTCAGTTTGTGATTTTTTTCTGTACCCATTCAGTTTCTGAAGTCATTAGGTCGCTGTGTAAGTGAACTCTGGCACATTTTGCAATGCAGAATGTATGGAAATATATACATTGAGGGCAGAAACATTTGAAAATGACTTCAGTGAGGATAAAGAAAGCGGCTTTTCTTCTGCAAGTAGGCTAGGAGTGCCAATTGTGATCTTTCACGTTAGCATTAAAGCATATTCCTCAGTACTGAGGATTAAACCCACTTTGCACTAAGCTACCTCCCTACATTCCCCTGCCTCCTTTAAAATTCTGAGACTAATTTTCTCTGCATCTCTAAGGCTGGGTTAGAACTTGCCATCATCTTACCTCAGCATCCCAGAATGCTGGAATTACAGGCATGTGCCACTGGCTGAAACATTTATTGAAAATGTAGAATGGAGGTTTCAAAAATGAAAACCAGCTGAATCACTACTTATGTGCTGAACTTATTATTAGTTTGCAGTACTGGGGATGAACCCAGGCCTTCACCCTCAGCTACATCCCCAGCCTTTTAAAATTTTTTTTTTAAAATTTGGAGATAGGTCTCCCCAAATTTTTCAGATTGGGTTCCAAGTTGAGGCACCTGGCTCAGCCTCCCAGGATGCTGGGAAACCGGTGGGAGCCACCACACCTGGACCTGAACTTCACCCTCAGTTTCAGCCACAGCAACTGCAGCCCAAGCAGGGCTAATAGTTTAAGTTGTAACTGACGGTGTGAAGTCCCCTTTTCCATTAAGTCAATTTTACAGCAGTTGTTTTAAAAAAATTCTTCATGACAATGTCCCTAAGAATCTTAGACTCAACCTGGTTTTTCCATCCCCTGTGAATGGAACCCAAGGCTTTCACCTTATTCTATATTCCCAGGTCTTTTGTTCACTTTAAACTATGAGACACAGTCTTACTAAGTTGCCCAAAGTGGACTCAGCTTTGCAGTCATCCTGCCTCAGTCTCCCACAGTGCTAGAAATATAAGTATGGGCCACCCAACCTGGTTTGAATTTTTAAAAATACTTTCTATTAGAAGGAGTCCTAGCTACTTGCTTTGTCAATTTTCATTTTAAATATGGGTACAAACAAGGATGTCAGTACAACCAAACCTAAGCTTTAACTTAGTTTGAAGACATTTCTCAGACAATAAAGAGTAGCCCTACTTCTTCAGCTGTAATAAGAGCAACCCTTGCTACTAATTCCTTAATGTGCATAAATTGAAATTCAAGTATAAAAAATGTGACCAGGACAAGAAAATATTTCAGAATAGAGAACTGTTATATATTGCCATGTCTATGAGTGACATTTACAGCAATGGATTTAAACATGCAGATTCAACTAGACTCATCTACGTGATATTGGTACATAAAGGTAGAAATATTGGTTCCATCCCTGAAGAACTGTACAGTTTAACTGAAACACAACAGTGGAGAATTGTCAGCCTATGGTTGGCAGAGGGAATAGTGAAAATAGTAGGGCCAGACAGAACATCTTGGGAGAAGCACTGACAGCTGTGGGTGGAGCACTGAAAGTAAAAACAGTAGAGTGATTTTCTTCTCTTTCATTTCCCCATTTTGAAGGAAGAAACAAAAGTCAAGCTTGTGCCTAGTCAGACATCTGGATCAATGGCAATCTTACAAAACAAGTCATGTGACATGTCTTTTAAATCTAAGGACTCCAGGACACTGAAGTTGGGAAAACAGATATATTTATTTAGGAAAAGCCCCCAGAAATATCAATATGGCATTTTTAATTAAAGCTTTGTAAAACCATTGAATTTTCGGGGCAGAAATTTTTTCTTAACATTGGCACCACTTAATCAAACAGTATGATGACTTTGAAATCACCAATATGAGCCCAGTCACTTGAGTAAGATTGCTTTTTGGTAGCTCTGTAGTATTTTCTCTAATTGTTTCTCTCTGCATTAGGAATTGCTAGTAATCATTTTAAAGTCAAACACCAGATGATTAAACTTTAGGGATGACACTGGCTTAGTTTGCTTAACCAGGAGAAGTACTAGTGGTAGTGTTACCAAGGCTCTGGGATGCCATGAGCTCCTTCTAGAGATTTCATGGGTACAGGATAGAGGGGCATAGAAAAAAACTCAGCAAAACCAGGATGACTAACACTGTGACCAGAATGCTTATCTGTGACCACAATCACCACCTGACCTTGTCCCTTTCCCAGAAGAAAAGACTTTGTTGTAGCTCACTCTGCTGATAAAATAGCTCTTATAAGCTTTCATTTTGCACCATACCAGTCTTGACTCCCCCATTTTCTGCTAAAAGCCCTGTTTCTTCATTCTTTTGTGGAGTGAGGGCAATTATATGGTTGATACTTTGTGTCAGTTTGAGTTTAGAAGTTTAACTAAGGGACTAAACAGGGAACCAGGGTTCTTATCTTGTAAACAACCTCAGCCTTTGCAAGAGGAGGGCAGGGAGAGGGTGCCAGTGTCACACCTGCCTGGGGTGGGAGTACTAGCCTGCTTATAGTATAAGGGAGGAGAAGAGGCTTACTTCCCCCTCCTTTTCCTCTTGTTGCTTTGCTGTCTTGAAGTGTTGCCCTGAGCCAAGCCACCCTGCCTTGGAGCCAGCCGATTATGGACTGAAACCTCCACAAACTGTGAGCTAAATAAAGCTTTCCTTCCTTAATTTTGGGTATTGGGTATTTTGTCTCAGCAATGAGAGAAAAGTAACTAAGAGAGACAAAGATCTGAAGAGATAGGGAAGGTCATTATGGGGAACCCTGCCCTTCCTCCAAGACCAACCCCACCCTTCCCTGCCAGATGCAACTATTCTTTCTAAATTCTTGTTGTCTTGAACAAACAATTGGGCAAGGCCAGTGAAAAATGTGAGGTTTTGCATTTAATAAAGGCAGGAGGAATTTGTTTTGCAGAATGAGAGTGGCCATTGAGAACATGAAAAGCCTCCTGGCTATGTTTGTCAGAGTCAAGGTCTCTATGGGTGCTAGGACTCTTTTTAATTCCCAGTTCCTATGCCAAAAATGTTCCAGAGGATGGGGCAGGAAAGGGTTTCCAGGTTCTCGTGTGCAACAGATTAAACTTTGGACATTGTACATAATGCTATGAAAAAAGCAGCAAGTTTAATGAAGTTTAAAGAGCAAAACTAGGTTCACAGTGAGTGAGATCACGCCAACAGGAAGGAAAACAGCATGAAGGGAAGGGAACAATGGCAGGAGGGGAAAGGATGGAAATGTCCTAAGTGCTGAGTGTGCTTAGGGACTTGAAACATGCCTTGTGCCAAGGCCTCTTTCCAAGCAGTCTTTTAGAGCATGATTGACAGCATGGTTGACAGGATGCTGAGCTGGGGTTTGGACCTGGGGGAGGGCATTGCCAAGTCCAATCAAGTGGAGGGGGTGCAGTCCCATAGCCTCAGTCATACTAACTGTAGTACTTTCCTTAGAAAGACCTGGTCCCTGGGAAATTTTAAGGGTTGCAGAGGGTAGAATTCCATCTTCTGCAGCTACTTCTTGATGACTAGGGACAGTGGCCCTACTTACACAAAGACTTGTACAGGAAGAGGAGTCCCTGAGTCTCAAAACAGAAATTATTTCCAATTGTAAACAGAGATATGGGTTATGGCAAACAAGAAGACAGCAAAACTAGCTACATGAGACACGTAGGGAGGGATGGTCTTTCCAGGATGGGGCCAATTTTTTTCCTTTTATTTAGAGTGAACCTAACAGTTTCCTTATCTGGCTCTGCAGGCAGGTTGGTGTTCTCTCTTATGAAAAGAAACTGGCTCACAGCTGTGGGCTTGTGGCTGTCTCAGGTGGGTGGGTTTTATACTGTAACAAGGATTAAGAGGTAGCATGCACAGGAATAGAAGAAAAGGATATTGTTGAGATCAAGTACAGAACCAGACAAAGTCTCCTGGGATCTGTGCAAGGAGGATGTATGGATTTGCCACTAGTAAGGTGACTTGGAACCTTTGCATTACTGATGATATCGTCCTAATGGCTTGGCTATTGGTGAATCGGGTGTGTTGCATAGGGACCAGCCTAGTAGCAGAACCCTGTTGCCAACAATGTGTCAATAGTGGGCTTTAGCCCCTACCTCCTTTCTCTCTTTTTTTTCTCTCATTCATCATTTGTCTTTACTTTTTTTAAAGATTTTATTTAAAGAGAAACAAAAGCATGTGAAGCCTAGAGATAATAGAGAATTCAAAAAAAAAAAAAGAAAAACAATAAGAAATCACTAGTTAATAAATTACATATTATCCTCTTAGAAATAGTTGTTCAAGTTACAAAATTAAAGCATGCAAAGTAGATATTCAAACAGTGAGAGTGTGAACAGCTATGCATGCATGAATCTCTATGTGTATTTCTATCCTTTCTGTATTAGAGGGAAGAACAAAACTTAGCAAGACAAAACAAAACAAATTCCTATAAAAACATGAAACCAAAAAGTTGTATAAAACCACAGTACAAGGTGATCTACAATGATTGCTGTGTTGTTTCTTATTATCTTCAATAGAATGTCTATATCATCAGGCATAATTGAATATAGCAGTATAATTGAGTATAGCAGTAAATAACAATATTAGTAAAATAAAACATTGTAGACAGTATAAAACTTCAAAGGCAGGTGATAATCAAACCATAGTGGATATTCTAGTGGATCTTGTCATCTTAAGTGCAGTTGCCTATACTCTCAGACTTGATACTATCAATCATAACAGCTTTGAATAAAATCTATCAATACAAAACAGTGACCCAAAAAACCAGATTTGATTACGATCAGTCATGGTAAAACTGTAGGTTTTTCAGAGATTTAGATTAAGTTAATAGGAAATGAAGGATTATTATCGTACCATATCCTGTTATTTTCAGGATTACTGTCTGTGCCCTCGAATCTAGTACAGGTAGAATGACTGGAAAATAATATAATACATCTAAGCGGAGTAGTGTGAGTAATGTGGGTTTTAAATCCTGGTGCACCATTAACAATATAGCATATCAAGACCATCTATGTTAGAGTTTCTAGTTATCCTTCTCTGCCTCATTTCTGCTTTGCTACTTTTCTGCCTTTGGTTAGTTTTCTCCTTCATTCTACTGCCTGCCCCACTCATTGAGGCCTTTCTGCCACTGTTGTTAAAATCCTGGTATTTTTTTTCCCTCTCTCTAGAATGTCCTTCAGTATTCTCTGCAGGGTTGGATTGGTGGTCACAAACTTGCCCAGTTCCTCTTTGTCATGGAAGCATCTTGTTTCTCCATTAATTTCTAGTGACAGTTTTGCAGGGTACATCAATCTGGGCTGGAGGCCACCTTCCTTCAGGACTTGGAAGACTTCAGTCCAAACTCTTCTTGATTTGATGGTCTGTGTCGAGAAGTCAGCCGTGATTCTGATGGGCTTACGTTTATATGTAATCTGTTTCTTTTTTCTGATGGTTTTTAATATTCTGTTTTTATATTGAATTTCTGGTATCTTGATTATTATACGTGTGGGTGTAGCTCTGTTTTGGTTGTAGGTGGCTGGAGTTCTGTATGCCACACACAATCGAATGTCATTTTCTTTTCCCATGCTTGGGAAGTTTTCCTTAATTATTTCCATGAATAGCCTTTGCAATTCGCCTGTATGTATTCCTGCTTCTTGATTCACATTTCTTATTCTTAAATTGTAGATTCTCTTGTCATCTTCTAGCCTTTGTATTGCTACTGCCTGTTTCCTTGTTGTTTTTAAGAGATCTTTCCTTTCATGATCACACATTGCAAACTTGTCTTCAGGTTTTGATAGTCTATCCTTAGTTTCTTTTAAGGAGTTTTGCCAGCTTTCAATGGAGTTTTTAATTTTCTTTTTGAATCTGCTTCATATATTCTATATTTTCTTTATATTCTTTATTGAATGTTTCTCTCCTTTTTTTGTGTTCCTCCCTTCTTTCATCTGTATCATCCTGAGCAATACTTCCTGAGAGCATTTCTTTTATTACTCTACTTACATCCTGCTTTACTTGATTTAATACTTCAGTTCTGAGCTAGTCTACAAGGTCCTGAAGATATCTCTTAATGTCCATTGAAGCCATGTTTGATATTGAGTGTTTGCCACCCTCAGTCTCCCTTGTTTTTCCTTCTCCTGGATCAGGGCTCTCAGAGTTCTGGGCCCTCCCTTCTCTTTTAAGGTAATACTGTTTTCTGTGAGGGTGTATACTAGAGCCCTTCAGTTGAACAATTACTAGAGTGGTCTAGACAGCCTGCTGTGAAATACCATCATACTACATTTACAGATCAATTTCTTGCTGAGGAATCAGGCCAGTAGAGCCAGCTTGCCACATTCTTGGCAACCAGGGCACAGGTTGCCAGAATGACCATGAATGACAGGAATAGAAGAAAAGGATATTGAATGACAGAGTGACCCTAACAGGAGGGTACATCTCTTTTAGCTACTGATGTGGGGCACTTCGGTGTTATCAAGAAGACAGCTCGGAAAAGGAAATCTCCCGAATGGTAGCTCAGAGTAGGAGTAAAGAAGACTGACCAGCTAACTCCATCAGGCCCACAGCAACCTTACCCCAATAAAGGATTAGAATTCAGTCAGGTACCCTGATATCAGAAAGGCCTATCTGCTACCTCCAGAATTACTCAAGGATCTTACAAGGTCATGAGGATGTTCCCGGGCGAGGCCACACAGGTCACCTTAGGCACCTTCAGTCACTGTCCATGCATTCTCATTCTTCCCTGGCCACCAGAGTAGTGGATAAGCCCTCCTAGGAATAAGGGAAGTCCCTCCTCTAATGCTATGCGTCCTCATCCATGTTCAGACAGCCCCAGCAAGGGCTCAGTCGTTTACGGGGTGCTCCTCTGCCCAGTGCACTGATCACTTGCACCTGAAGCACTCAGACTTGCCTCCATCACCCTTTGGATTTTCTTGGTTCCCCTTGGGGCCAACAGCTTTAGCATATGGTTTACCCAACAGGGCTAGCATGGCTTTCCTCTACGGTTTGTTCCTGGTCAACTCTTGTTTATCTTCTTCGTCACAGTTGTTAAGTACCATGTAAGCTACGTCAACTAAGTGACATATTCCAGTTTGTGAGACTCTTGGAGTTTCCATAGTTTCCTCCTAATACCTGGAGCTGACTGGCTAATAATAGAATGTCCCAGGATAAAATGACATTCCCTAGACTCTGGGTTTAAATTAGTGCATCTATGGAGAGCCCCTTCAAAATGGTGCTGGAAAGCAGCTGGATTTTCACCAGACCCCTGACTGATACCCCGAGCTTATCACAAGTTACAGGCTTGGGCATACCGTGATATACACCTATGCCCAGAGGTATAATCTCTTGGTTTCTCCACTCCCAGTGTTATAATCCCACCTGGGGCCTTTCTGGTTCCCAAATTCTGCATCAGGTGACTCATTATCATTGGGTGCATGCTCAAATATCTCATCATTGGCCTGTCTTGCAGCCCTTGTAATTCTTTTTCTTTCTATTGTGCAGAAAAAACAAACAAGCAAACAAATAGGATGAACTAGACATCTTGCCAGGTCAGATCAAAAGGCATTGTCAGAGTCTGTAATCCATCAACAATTAGTCAGAGTCCTTGGACAATTTACGTGGTTTTTCTTTGCATTGCTGAATATCCACGACTGACAAAAGAGGCCTGAACTCAGAGAGTACTATCTTTTGGCCCCTTATTGAGGGGGTAGAATAGTGGCGTATTGAGTTCACCTAGTCTGGGGCCTTAGGGTAGACAGACTCAGACCTAGTAGGGAGTGCGCTCAGGGAGTTGTCTTTATCTTTTGGCGTTACCGCAGGTTAGTAAGGAATAGACTGTGGGGAGGACAAATTTGTCCCAGTGCCTGAGGTGTTCAATCAAGGATTCCAATTTGGATATGTGGGCAGGGGTAAGAGTTAGATTGTGAGAAACTTAGAGAACATTTCCTGGGTCAGTTCCTACATGGGAACTGTACAGGGCATCCTTTGGGTCTGTCCATGTCCTTCAGCACCAGGGTTTCTGCTGGGGTGGGGGATTCTATTCTCTCATTATATAGGAAGATAAGATATAGCCTACACATTTAGTTTTCTATTGTTTAATTTACAGTGTAGTCAATCAATTTTTTAAAATGTGTCAATTAAATTGATGTGTATATTTTCTGTTGTCATAGAGAATAACACATAAAGCCATTACAAAAGTAATTTTGATTCGTACCAAATTTATTGGTGAGAATATTTAATGTGCTTTCATTTATATACAGTGTCTTTTCTATACACAAAGTTCGTGACTACTCTAGGCTGGTTAGTAATGGACTTCGTTACCATAAAATATCTTTGCTATATGCAAATGATGTGCTTTGGACAGGATGTTTCAAATTGATATCTTACAAATGTGTTATCTAAATGTTTCCTCTGCACATAGAGATTATTTAAATTGAATCAATCTTTCTTTGACAGTTTTAACATTTTCACATCTCACATTTAATTTAAAACTTTCATTGATGGATAATTACAGTATCTTTAGTTTTCTTTCTCCTTCTTAAAATTTTTGTTAGTGTATTTTGGCCACACATAATGATCACATTCTATCAGGAACCTGGCCAAGAGCCCTAATTGTCAATATGGAAAACTCAGCCAAGAGTCCCAATTGTCAGTCTCAAGAATGTCTCAAGAAAAATAAAGAACAGAGGTAAGTATAGTATTCTAACAATGGCTGGGAAGTCAATGTCCCTGGATCCGACCTCTCCACTCCCAAAGCAGCCACTATTTATTTGGTCTGTATACAGTGATAGGTGGGGATAGCAAAGGATTACAATTCATCCAAAGACCTCAACTCCAGAGGGGGTAGATAGTCTTAGGTTTGAAATATCTTGACCCAAGTATAATGCTGTGATGATTTAAGTATAGTCCTGAGATGACTTAAAAAGGCATAGATGATTTTATGCTTGGAAGAGTCAATGGGAATTCCAGATGGGTGGCATCAACAATCCAATCCTTCCTCTCATCCCACAGGGAAATACACAAAACAAATTACTGTCAATTTGTGGTCCCCAACAACATTTATCATAGGGATTTGTACCTGTACATGTCTTTATTTTTCTTTTTTCCCCATTTCTCTCCCCTCCCTTCAGCTTTTCTTCTTCCTCTCCTCATTTACAAGAGATTCATTTCCATTTTTTCTTTTACTCTTTTAAAATTCCTCTTCTCCCCTCCCCCACTTTTTTCCTTTTCCCATTTGAAAGTGTTCTTTCTTCCCAAAAGTTGTCCTCCGTTTTACTCTTTATTTACCTTTTTAGTTTTTCACATGAGAGAAACAAAGTGATATTTAAACTTGTCATCACATTATCCTGACAATCATTGCCTGGTATAGTATGTGTTTTATGGAGAAAATTCCTTTCCTACGTAATCAATAAGCTCTTTATTTACAGAAAATTTCTACATAAAAATTTCCTTGTTTGCTTCTAGAGTATCTTTCATTTATTGATCTATAATCCTAAAATAATCCTTTTTTTTTTCCTTTGAGATATGGTTTTACTGTGACCTAAACTGGCCTTAAAGTATGAGTGATCCTCCTTCCTCAGCCTACCAAGTGCTGGGATTACAGGAATGTGCTATCACACCTAGAAACCTAAAACAATCTCAACAATGATTATAACCAGGATTAATTTCTGCTACACTGATAATTGCACAGCATTTATTAGGAGTTATTACCAGATTGATTCTTTTCCAAAGGTGAAGCTGAGTTGAATGATCCCACAACAATCTAACTAAGACCATGAGGATGAAACATCTGCTTTTCATAAGGATGCAAATAGCAGCAAGATCCTGTTACAGTTACTTTGAATTAATCATGCACTTTGTACCTGGAGAACTGATTTAGAACTATGAGAACATCTTTTCCTTCCTGGTTAATGTTAGAATTTAAAGACAATTTGTTCTATAATATTTTTTAAAAAACACTAACTGTGAAAAGAAGAGAGATGGAGAGATAGGGAGACACAGACATGCACAGTCATTCTACATGAGATTTCCTAAATTATAAGTATACTAAATAAATTTTAAGTGCCACTAACCACATAAGCCCAATATCAATGCAAAAACTAAGGTAATTTTTTATTTTAAAAGAAATCAAAACATAGTTTCAAAATAAGATAATAAGAGTGTAACAATAATTAATATATTGCACATTGTTATCTTCAGAGTAGTTACTCAGAGTACAAAATATAGGCATGAGTTATTGTCCAAACAATATTAGCACAAACCTCTTTTCAATGAACTAAGAGAAACTAGCAGTATAACTATCTCAACTATCTTATTTATATATATATATATATTTTTCTTTTCTCTTCCTTCTTTTTGCCTTTCCCCCATTATAGTTTCTCTTATCTTTTGAATAGTTTCTTCCCCATTCACAGTACCTATTGCATATTTTGGGTCCTATTTACTCACTCAGCTTCTCACACCAGTGAGTCTACACAATGTTTACACATGTGGGTCTGATTTATTTCACTTATGAGTATGGTCTTGAAGAAAACCAAGATAATTAAGAAGCATCTTATCTTCCTTCATCCTAGAAAGGCAACTTCTCTTCCAATCTGTTTATGTTAATTTTTTCTTCCTTTTAGAATATACTTCACTCTCCATAGCACTTGTACAGATGTTTGTCTTAATTTATTGTTCCCCAGAATTAGGATAAATGAGTGACTTGAAGGGTAAATTAAAGCTACCAACTCACCAAAAATTACAGCTAATTCAGTCTCTGGCATAAAGTAGCTGGAGGTGGCTATGAGGAAGGCCAAGTAGTAAGCCACAAAGAGGAGAAGAAAGGAGATGACGGATTTCATGGCTCTCACGTGGGCTTCTGTGCTGGGGTCTCTGTGGCCTGTCGCACCTTGCTTCATCTTTCTGGTGTGTCTCCACAGGGAGAGGATCAATAGGAGAAATGAGAACAGGGACACAGCAAAGGGGAACAGCGTTACCAGGTTGAGAAATACCTTAGTTGAAGCATAGTGGTCTTTATTTATTCCACACCTCCAGGTGAAGTTTGTTTTCTTCCTTCCTTTGACACAAGGTCTGAAATTATCATTCAAATTCCCAGTGACCAGAAGGCTAATAAACACGGAGAGCACCAAGCACACACGTAGAGTCCAGAGAATCACCTTGTCGATTCTGTACTTCATCCAGAGGAAAAAGGGGTGGGAGAAATTTGCTATCTTGAAGAGATAGAAAATACTGAGACAAGTGGCAAATGAGACACTTAAATAGTTGGTTAGGGTCCAAAAAAAGTCAATGATCCTCATTTTTTCATTATCATCATACACATCTGGATACACCATCAAAATAAAACAATCTAGTACTATTGCACACAACAGACAAATCCTGGATATGGCCAGACTCATGAAGATTAAATCAATGGAGGCAATCTTCCTGTTCTTGACCCAATCTATGAAGTTTACCAATCCAATAAATGCATTTCCCAAAATGCCCACTGAAAACTCTCCAACTGCTATGAGTATTAACACACTCTTCTCTTCAAATGGCATGGTGAAAAAGAGAAATAG
Organism: Hydrochoerus hydrochaeris; assembly: GCA_004027455.1. NCBI lineage: Eukaryota > Metazoa > Chordata > Mammalia > Rodentia > Hydrochaeridae > Hydrochoerus > Hydrochoerus hydrochaeris. The sequence continues at coordinate 14,567 of PVLA01010911.1, read as the reverse complement.
TCAATGAGTTTCTAGATAAACTGATGTAGTTTGATAACTACAACTGCTTCACAGATTTTGCTGTAATTTTCTTCACCTTTTTTGTTTTAAATTGTAATCTGTCTTCTAAGGAAGGCTGGAATGACCAAGGCAGATTGTTGCTATCTTCATTAAATCCTAATTAGTCTTGACAAGTGTGGTGTTAGGCCATCCTTAGCCTGGGCATTATGTGAGTGTGTATAGCAGATTGTCCTCAGCAGGTTTTTCTTTTCCACACATAGTTAATTCAGGCAGAACTACTGTTTGCTAAGATGCAAATTGAGACAATATCCTTTTATGGAACTGCATTTTCTTTCTAAGGCTAAGCTTTACAAATTTTGGTGCATACTAGTACCCTTACTAGGGTTGCCAGTTCTAGTAAGTATAGATGCAAAACATCCAGTAAAACCTGAATTTTAGATAAACTGAATAATTTTGTAGTGTGTATCCTACACTATATGAGATCAGATTCTTCAGAAAGTACTGAAACTAAGTGTAATTCAGTGTCCTGCATTGTATTTGGCAAACTTGAATGTGGGAATTTGCCAGTTAGAAAACTGGCAAAAATTGAAATTTTCATATTGTTGATGATCATAGTATTAGTAAAGAATCTAAAGTTTGGGTTCCTATTGAGAGTTATATATTTTCAGGAAATTTAAAAAATTTATACAAGATGTAGATAGCTTGGTTTCAAAACAGTTTTAGCTCATTATCTTGGTGATTCAGATGAACATTACATGGAACACTGTCTTAAAGTAATATCTTATTGATCAGGTGACATTTATTGAGAAAGGAGCCATGATAAAAATGGTCACTGATTACATTTAAAGTTTTCATTTTTACTTAAAATGTTCTCAAGGAAATTTGGGGTGGTATTGAATATGCCCTGTCCGTTCCCTTGATTGTGGTGATGGTATAATGTTTTTATTTGTTCACTCATCAAATTATACACATAAGCATGAACAATTTTTCAATTATACCTCAATAAAGCTATTAAGTAAAATTAAATTACATAAAAACTAAAATATTTTTGACAGTAGTTGTCTACATAGGGAAAAAGAATATAAAATATTTTTAAGTTGAATTTTATTGGTACATTTTAGATACACACAAGGATCACATTCATCACAGAGAATTTTTACTTGTACAGAATATAACTCAGTTTTTTCCTATTCCCCTGCCCTCCCTTTAACCCCCTCCTCTTCTCCCCATTTCCAGAAACTTTGTTTCCTTGTTTTCCTTTTCTCATTTTTAAAATTTTTCCCTTCTTTCTTTTTAAAATCTTTTGTTTCACTATCCATCATCCTCCATACAAAATTGCATGTAAATATTTAGATCTTTAACCTTTATAGCAAGAGAAGAATTACATTTTCCACACTCTGCAGAATCTTATTTCAAAAGTTCGTCTAATTTAAAGTTACTAAGAAACACTTTACTATGTAATGTTTCTGTGGAATAATTCTTTGATTCTCAGGCCTTTCTAGAAATGCATCTCTTCTCTTTCTTTATGGAGACATATCCATCCCTAAATGTCACCCTGACTTTTGGACAAATTGCATGATTCATAACCATGTTCATTGGTTTCCCTTGATCTTAGAAATCATATCTGGCCCAGGCACATAAATTCTGCCCCATAATGCACTCTGTGCATTATGTATTTATCTATAAATAAAGAGCTTATAGTAATTATAATAATACTTTCACCAAAATAATTTTTAGAGTAATTTTAAAATTTTGTTTCATTTTTGCAAATAAGCATAAATTTTACACATGCTAGTGTCATATAGCATGGAAGTTACGTGAATGTTAACATAATGCAAACATGCATTTTATTGTATGTCTACTACCTCAAAACCTAGTCAGAATAGTTATAGGACATACTTGAAGATATTGAAGTATGCAAAACAAAACATGGAGAAAAAATTTTAGATTAATGAGTGAAACCACATCAGCAGTGATAATTATGTAAAATATTCAGAAAAATAGCCAAGCATAGAGTATTAAAGTATTGTATAGAAAAGATTAATATAATCCATCAAAAGGCCATGAATTTTCTTGTCATGTACAATACATAGCAACATAAGCAGTCAGTATGTTAAATATGTAACTGGTGAGTTTATATTTAGGTTTGTAAATAAAAGTATTTTACAGAGTGAATTTTACATAAAACAAAACAATTAAGAATTTTAGGTGATTAATATTTCAGTTACAAGGAAAGGAATAGACTAAAATAGGCCAGAATTAAAGGCAAAAATGCACAACTGGAATAGATCAGGAATAATCTCAAGTATGCCAGGTCAAATGCTTCAGTAATTTTCTAGTGAGGGAGAATTTGATTTTCATAGTTAAATCACATTATTAATGATTACCTTCCTGCTTTCTTTCATTTTTTCCTTCCTTCCTCTTTCTTTTCTCCCTCTACTTCTTTATTTTTTGTGATTTATTCTCTATATTTTATGGACATACATTATTGAGGGGTTGGTGAGGTGACAGTGTCTTAGGAAATAAGGACCTCTATAATTTTATGTTTATTATAGCTTTGTCTATTATTTTTAGACTTTTCAAAACATTTCACTATAGGTGTTTCTTTTTACATATCCCAGTTAAATTATTTTATCAAGTACAACTATTTTTTTCTTTCCACATGTTACATAAACCTATGTACATTTTTTGGGAGATAAGGTCTGGTTATGTGGTTCAAGCTGGCTTTGAATGCGTGGTGGTCCTCCTAGCTCAGCCTCCTGGGTGTTGGGATTACAGGCACGTGCTACCATGCCTACCTACCTATTTATGTTTATTACTATGTTTGGTCATATTTTGTCTATTATGTAGCTCCTCAGATACTTCACAGTTTATATTCTTCTATGAATACAATTAAAATTTTATATAATATTCGCACACCCCTATTTTGTTGGAGTGTACAGTATCTTAAATTTTTTACAACAATGACAATTATAATTATACATTGTACAATACAATTGTAATAACAAAACTCTTCTTTCTGTCCTCTCGTTCTCCCATGCTGCTTGATTTTATCAAAATGTATTTCTTTTACTTTTGACAAATACGTATACACATGCTATATACCAGACACACATGTGCACACACATACTTGTAATATTTACTATGTCATGTTTAAACTATATCCTTTCACTTCTAGTTATCATAGGTTGTAGGTATAAGCAGTAAATATATTTTAATTCTCACTTTCTGTCTTACTGTTACGGTTTTTTATAGATTGAGTCATGACTACACTTTCTTTGCCCCTCAGGATACACATTTAGTTTAGTCACCCTGAGTACCATATTTTTCTTAGTGTTAATTCTATAGCTAGATATATATGTTCAAGTATTGGTGACTGTTCTTTCAAAATGAATTTCTGATATTTTTTCTTCAGATACAACTCAAAATAGCTTCCTTAAGTCTGAGTTCTTGCACTTCTTAGAACTTTTATGTGAAGTCTTTATACTAGATTGATATTCTGGTTGAAATAATATTCTTAGATTACATTTAATTTTCTTAAAATTAAAAAAAAATTAATTTTTTTGTAACAACATTTACAATATATGTGCCTATGGAAAAATCTGAGATTTGTCATATTTTTAACCTTTTGTAGATGACTCAATCTTTAAATCTAACTTTAACAAAAGATATTATTTGTATTTATCCCTGTATTAAATCTTCTCAGTCCATTACACTTGGTGAGGAGATACTTTAAAATAATATCTTCTATTCAACTCTTTTGTTATTTTCTGAATTATTTATTGAATTATACAACTGTACATGTGTCATTGGCAACCCTTCTGCTTTTGGTACTTAATCTAGGATATGTTTATTTAGATGCTGAGTACTTTTGCTTACGTCTTTTGAGTTCTTTTAATTCTACGTTTCATTTGCTTATCTGACTTCTAGTCTACATTTGTCTTGCTGTAGTTTTCATCACATTTATTTACACATTGCCCAGTGATTTCTATTTCTATGACTGTTTTGTTCTTTTCTGTTTTTTCTGCCGAGTTTTCATCAGCTTAAGATGAGTTCTTAATTTATATCTTTCTGATAGATTATTATTTCATTTTTAAAAAAGATTCATATGAAAATTTTGGTCATAATTTTCATCTGCCCTAAATCAATATTTCTCTTGTGTTTGACTTGTGTTAATATTATACTTTTCATATTAATTTTTATTCTTTTTATATTTATCTTTATTTATATGGAATAATAATGTAATAATTTAATGAGCTGCATGATTTGAAATAGCTATTTGAATGTTTTCTGTATAGTTAATGATCCAAAGGCTCCCTGTTTTCTCTACTTCCTCCTATCCAGGTCAGATTCTAGAAATAGCATAGATTTAAATGATGCTTTAAATGTCCTTGTCTTCCTTTACCTCAACCAAATGAGGCTTAGCAGGGCTTTGGCTACTGTTACTTCCAGAGATTGTAGACTCTCCATTGATGTCTTGCTTTCTTTTGTTGTTTATCTTTTTATTCAGCTTTTGTCTCATTGAAACTGCTATGGGCAGTTCCTACCTTTATTTTAGAGTCAACACATTGTATGCTTCCTGATTTCACACGTATTTTTATTTTCTTGTTTGACTTGTTCTGGTTTCTAGGATAAGAGGAAAAATACTGATTTTACTCTTACAGTAAATCATGCTTTTTTTTTGTAATTTTTATTTTAAAGACAATAAAACAAGCAAAATAAAACAGAATAAAATCAATAAAAACAAAACACTGTGATACAAGACTTCAAAACAAGATAATAAGAAATCAACAATGATTACCATGATACCTCTTGTTGTCTTCAAAACAGCTGCCCATAAATTCAGACATAGTAAAAATCAAACAAAATAGAACTGAATAGAACCAATAAAAACAAAACAATGAACACAATAAAGAAATTCAAAACAAGATAATAGTAAATCCAAAATGGCTACCATAATATATCTTGTTACCTTTGAAATAGCTGCCCATGCCATTGGACATAATACAATCAAACAAGACACAACAGAATAAAACCCAACCCAACAAAATAATGAAAATGATACAGTACTTCAAAACAAGATAATAGGGCTTAAGAATGGCTACACCTTCAGATTTCCCCATTGATGCTACATTGCATATTGTTGTGCTCTGAATAGATGATCAAACTACTGGTTTTAGGTCTGCAAAGTCAGTGAAACACTAAACACTACAAGATTTAAGTTGTACCTTACCCAATAGCTATCAAGGCAGCCTGTGTTTCTCTGGATCAGCTGGTTGCTTACGGTGTGTGTATGGGAGGGTGTTGGCTATACTTGTCTCCCTGCCTGTGTGCTGGAAGGGGCTGGTTCTCCCCCAAGCAGCCCTTGCATGGAGCTGGCTTGCAGGGAGGGCTTGCTTCCCATGAACCTCTTGTTTTCTTCCCCCACAGTCTGTGAATCCATAAATTGTATATATATTTACTTTACTTAAGAAATAAAGTTAGAGGCATGAGCTATATGACATTCTAGTACTTGGGAAAGAGAGTTTCAACATACATGTTGGAAAATATATGTCAATGTGAGTTTATTTTAGCTGTGAAAAATTTTTAACACTTCTACATAATGAAAAAGAGAAATTAACTGAGTCCACCCTGAGTGATTGAAGAGACCCTGTCTAACCCAACAATACCTTTGATGCTTGAAAAGAGCACAGTGAGCTGCAGAAATCAATGGCACATATTTTTCCCCTTTTCCAAACTGTTCATTTTGCGCTATTCTTTCCTTTTCTGCATATGATAATATTTCTTCTTAAATGTACCAAAAGTCATATTGGACAGTGAAGCTAGGTTTGCAAAACAGGCTTATTTTTTTCTGCCATCTGCACCTACAAATTAAACACACAAGCCCATATGTGTGCATGTGCTTGCGCACACACACACACACACACACACACACACACACACACAATTACTATTCTTATTGTTGATGCATACTGTTGGGAAATCTAAAACCAGCCTCAATTCTCTCTTTTAAGTGATTTGCTCTTTTTGCCTGTTGACTGGAAGCCACTGTCTTTCACATTTAAAGTTACAAGTTACAACCACGCCTCTGAGCTGATATCTTTGGATCCAGTGATCCAATACAAAAATTCAAGTAATTTATTTTAGAAAAGTTTTCAGGCCTGGTATGGTGGCTCATGCCTGTAATCCCAGCACTCAGGAGGTTGAGGCAGGAGGATCGTTGCGAGTTCAAGACCAGCCTGGGCTACACAGTGAGCTCAAGGCCAGCTTGAACTGCACAGGGAGACCCTGTCTCAAAAAGACAAAAAAAAAAAAAAAAAAAAAAAAAAAAAAAAAAAAAAAAAAAAAAAAAAAAAAAAAA
>PVLA01010910.1:0-58315 GCA_004027455.1 Hydrochoerus hydrochaeris | reverse complement strand
TTATGTAATGCTCAATATGGAGTCGAGGGTGGAGACTCCAGGGGGGTTGCTGGAGGCCCTCTAGATAACCCCTTTGTGAGGACTGGTTGTGGGGTTTTGCCTTCTGTGAATAATGTGAGAGAAATGAAAGAGCTCATGGAGGAGGATTTACAAAATTCCTGTGAGACAACTACCCTGAGACACTGGACAGGCAGCCAGAAACGGGCAACTAGGACCCATATGTTACGCCACCGGCCGCCTAAGACAGGCACAGGACCAATTGCTGTCCTGCAGGCCCATGATGGGTAAGGCCTGGTTGGGTACATGTGAAGAGTCCTTGACCTAAGACAGGCGCTGTCCTTGCAGGGACTGCCACTCCCATAAATGATAAGAAAAGCAATGTAGGGAGCGGCCTAATAATCTCACACATCTCTTCCTCCTATGGGCGTCCGTCCTCCTGCGGGTGTCTGGTATGTTGGCTTGCATTTCCGGGGCTGACTAAATGTCAAGATTAAAATGTTAATTGATACCTATTGCCCTGAACCTGGGGCACCTTCTGCTTGGAGTTGAGGTCAATTAACACCTATTGTTTGGGATTCTCCCTGTCTGGCCCTGGGCCTGGGGCGTTTCCTGCTTGGGGCGGGGGTTGTTGCCAGGGTTGGCAAATATATATTCCAGCTTCTAAAAAATAAAGGCGGATTCAGATTCACTCACAGACTGGTGTGCAGTGTTTTCTGTCTCTCAATCGCCAACTCCCTGACCACCTTTGGGAAAACCTAGCCCTGCCGCAGCTGGACTACGGCAATATTGTTCACTTCAGTGTCAGACTGAGCCAGCAATCATCTGCATAATGCTCAGCAGCCATCAGCACCCTAAATTAAACCCGAACCCTTTGCTGGCTCCGAATTTTTCCCTGCTCCATTAAGAGCTGTTTGCATTCCTCTGCCTCAGTGCCACACTGCCGCTGAGAGAAATAACACCACTGGGGTATTTAGCTGGTCAGCCAGCTACATGGCACTTTCCTTAACTATCACAGACCATCCTGTCCCTCCAGGGGCAGAAGCAGAGTGATACACCAGTACTGAATGCGGTGTGATTGAAATATTTGGTGAGTGCTTAAGTTTTCTGCTGATTCTGTATCATCATGCTGGATTGATTTCACAGCATGATGATACAGAATCAGCAATGGATCCCATAATGTCTGTTTTCTTCAAAGTAGCTTCTTTTCTTTGTTCATAGTGGTTTTAGTCTGTTTTGTATTGTTTAATTTCAACATACATGAAGGTATGGACAGCTATTTTGAAGAGAACAAGAGACATTATGGCAGCCACTGTTGATTTCCCTATTGTCTGGTTTTGAAGACCTGTAATGCCTTCATTGCTCTGTTTTGATCAGTTTTATACTATTTTGTTTTGCTTGTATTTATGACGCGTGAAGATAGGGACTATTTTGACGAAAACGAGACATTATGGTAGCCACTGTAGATCTCCTGTTGTCTTACTTTGAAATCTGTTTCACTTACATTGTTTTGCTTCTGATCTGCTTTGTTCTGTTTTGTTATGTTCAGTTTTACCTTTTTAAAATTAAATAAAAAATAAAAAGTGATCACAGTAAAGGACACATCGCTGCTAATCTGCCTCAGAACGCTGCCCCTGGCTCCAAGCACACATAGCAGGTTCATGCCGCTTTCTGAGGCAGTTATGAAGTCCTCTTTCAAGGCTTTCTCATCAGGTGCCTTTAAAGACACAGTGAGAGGGCTGGGGATTTAGCTCATTGGCATAAGTTCCTGCCTTGCAAGCACAGAGTTATGAGTTCGATCCCTGGTACAAAAAAAGCAAAAACAAAAACCAGTGAGAGCCAATGCCATGCACCGTCACCCCAAACGCCAGGCTTACAGAGACGCATGCTGCATCCCACCCCCTGATCCACCAGGTTGGGCTCCTTGTGGCTCCTGGCTCTCTCTCAAAGTCAAGGTCACAGTGAAAGTCAATGCTGAATCAGTTCGGGACATGGAGGCAGCCAGAACTGCGCGACTACAGACACTTAGGATAGAGGACACCAGAGCTGGGGTGGAAGCAGTGGGGACAAGTGCATTCACAGCGAGGGAGGGTACTCCAAGGGGATGACACTGATTCTTTCACTGCAACAATTTTTTAATGTAGACACCCATATGTTTCGGTCATACCTCATGTAAATCAACTCGACATCATTTTTCTTAGGTTTTACATTACTATTATGAAATAAAAGGTAAGAAAGGAAAAGTGTTTCTTACACATTCGGATGGAGATATCAGCCTCAAAGAACTTGTAGAAAGACAGTTTTCAGCTTGTGATCACCAATTCTTAACTGGCAATTTCAGTCACCTGCTTAGGTTGCTCAAAAGACTTAGTAGCCAGTAGCATACAACTACACCTACCATCAAGGACACTGTAGTTCCACTTACCCAGAGCTTTGTGCATCTCAAAAAATAAATAGAAAAGCTTATGTATATACTAACAGCAATTTGGCAATAAAAATAGGTATCATTTAATAAGTACATATTGTGTCCCAGCTTCTAATCCAATACCAGGCATCCAATTAATAAATAACAGTGAAAAATGACCAATTCCAAAAAACCGAAGTGACCAGTTCCAGAGTTTATGGCACTTTTCTCTGTGCCGTGATAATTCTCCAGAGACCAGAACAGATCTTCCTTAGAAGGGGAGGAAGCAAGCGCTAGGGAGAAGGAGCAGGGGGAGGAAAGGGCCTGAGAGCAGATTTAAGGTGCATCCTTTCACGCACCAGTCCCCGTGAAGAACGAACCCATTATGTAACGGCAAACATAAACATAAAAACTGAAAACAAAAACTCCAAAAAGATAAGCAGAAAAAAAGGAGGAGGAAGAAGTGGGAGAAGGAGACAGAGGCACGATTATCATTTTCTTAGTGTGCAAAAGAAAAAAAAACTGCCATCATTTTGCTTAAAATAATTGGGCAATTATTTCTCTCACCCACCCCCGTCTGGCTGGCATAGTGGTAATTAAAACGTAGTCACAGAGCACTGAAACTATTCATCAAAAATCTGCTTCATCTTTTTTAAAACTTAAAAAAAACTTAAAGTACTCCAAAGTTTTTAATTATGCAGAACTTAATGCAAAATTAGATGATTTGCTCAGCATCCCCATGTAAACAGCAGCTCAGGCCCAGTTCTTGCTCAGTCTTTAAACGCCCTCTCTCTGCTGCACAGTGTTCTAAGCATTCAGGATTGAAACGTTACTACACACTGTGCCTGCCTCAAGAAGCTTGGGGAGAAGTAAAAAAGAATTAAGATGTCTTATACACATGTACCAACTCCCCACAACGGGTGTGATCGTTATGTACTGCAAACATGTACAAAGAAAATAAAAAAGAAAATTAAAAAATAAGTTCGGTGCCAGCCAGGAAGAACAGGAAATTAAGCAATCAATGTAAAATATTTTAGAACACAGAAAAATTTATATCAGAGAGTATCTTCATGATCTTGAAATTGGCAAGGAGCTTTTCAGTGCAAACTCAAATTCTACTAGTGATGAGTTACTCATAAATTGAACATAACATAATTAAGAATTTCTATTCATCAAAGAGTAATTAAGAGAGTGTGATGCTATGTTTACCTTGTCAGCTTCACTGGACTAATTGGTAAAGCATTACTTGTGAGTGTGCCTAGCAGGGTGTTTGCTAAGAGATTAGTGTTAGAGACTAAGTCACAATAAGGCCCTCAGCAATGTGGGAGGGGGTCCAGTAAACCCACTGAGGGGCTCCATAGACAAAAAGTCAGAGGCTTGGGGCCAGGGGTTTAGCTCAGTGGCATAAGTGCCTGCCTGGCAAGCACCAGGTCCTGAGTTCAAGTCCCACTACCAAAAAAAAAAGCAAGAATAAAAAGGCTAGTGGCTTGAATTCATGCTATGTTTGAGCTATGTTGCTCATGTCCTCTTGGAGCAACCATTGGTGGTACTTTTTCTCAAACCTTTGGGCTTGGGCACCAAGCCCAAAAGCCACCCCAGGTTTTTCTGGTTCTTGGGCCTTTGGGGTCACACTGTGGAATCATTACTGAGTTACACCACCACCTTCCTGCTTCTTCAGCTCTCAGACAGTGAGTGACTGGGTTTCTCCGCCTCCATCATCAGGTGAGCCGGTTCCCTTTGTGTGTCTGTGTGTGGACATGTGTGTGTGCACATGAGCGTGTGTGTGTGTATGTCTATTGGATCTGCTCCTCTGAAATATCCTGACTAATACAGAGAATAAAAAGGAAATACCAGTGGTATTTCAGGAGATTATACAAAGCATAGAATACAGGGTAGTATTCATGTGACAAGCTCACATAGATCAATATGAATGGCAAATATTTCGATAAAAGACAAAAGACTTGAAAAGGCACTTTGTAAAACAGGATGATTAAATGGCAACATGAAAAGATGCTTAATTGCATTTGTTATTAAAAGCGCAAATAAAATTACAATAAAATGTGAGCATACCTGTGCTTGCACAAAATCAGATAGGTAAAATTAATAAATAAAATTTAATACATAAAAAATATCAAGGTATGACAATGATGTAAAACATCAGAAACATTTACAGGCTGATAGTGAAAGTCAAAATTGATATAAAACCTTAGGAAAACCTAGTAATAACACCTACTAATGTTCAATATACACATACTCAATTACTGTTTGCATACCCAGCGGAAACACATGTAAATCATCAAAAGATATTTGTAAAAATATTTGTAACTAATTTTATAATAGTCCCAAATTGGAAAACAACCCAAGTCTTTATAGTGAAATAAACAAATCATGCTCTACATATATGTTGGAATTATGCAGCAATGATAATAGACAAATTACGTCTGTACATAGTATGGATGGTTATCAACACATAAAATGTTCAGTGTAGAAGACAGACATGTGGAAAAGTACCTGGCGCATAATGGTAGAGGAGAAAGAGGACAGGAGGAAGAGGAAGAGGAGGAGCAGGAGCAAATTACTCTATGTTAATACTTCCGCGTCCAGCCCAGCTGAAGCAACAGGACTGAGTCACTGCCCTGTGGAAGCTGGGTGTGGTGGTGCACACCTGTGATCTCAGCACTCCAGAGGCTGACACAGGAGAATCCCCACCAGTTCAAACCCAGCCTGAGCTACACAGTGAGTTCAGGGCCAGCTGACTACATCCTAAGACCCCATCTCAAAAAAACGTATATATGCATATGTTGCCTGCCAGAAGAACTGCCAGCTGAAATTGTATCCTTAACAGTGGTTTTCAAGACATTAGGTATCAAATAATAAAAGAAATGATCCTTCAGTGGTAAAAATAAAAACAAATGAAATTAATACTACTATGTCCTAGCTCAAGGATTGAGACATCTTTAAGGCCATCATTCAGGGAAGAAAAAAAAAAAAATCACAGGCAAATCCCAGAAATACAAAGTCAGACATCCAGTAAGGCAAAAATGGCCAGAGTGTGGGCAGGGAGAGAGTTCTACACAGCGAGTGCTTGGTAAATCTATCTGCTCAGATCTTCCTCCAGTCTCTGATTCAGTACTGATTATCACATAGGAGTAAGCAAACTGTGGCTGGGCAAAAAACCATGAGAAACACAGGGAACGGGACTGAGACTCATAAAGAGCCCAGAACACTTGTTATTTTCCCCAGCCATAATGAAAAGTCTGGTAGCTCCAGGGGCATTGTATATAATACTCAAGAGAGTGCAGCAAAATAAGACCTAGACAAAAGGCTGTTCTGGCCCTCACTAACAAATTTTACAAGGAAGCTATGAATATACCAAAATATTTTTATATACCTTAATTATTGTTCAGAAGAAAGGCTCAAAAATAAAAATACAAAAATGGCTGGGCATGGTGGCGCATGCCTGTAATCTCAGCATTTGGGAGGCTGAGACAGGAGGATCACTGTGAGTTAGAGGCCAGCCTGGGGCCACAAAGTGACTTCAAGACCAGTCTGAACTACATCAGGAAGACTTGTCTCAAAAAGAATAAATAAATAAATAAAGTATAAAAATATCAAAACACTGCAAGACAAAATTCATAATATCTCCTAATCAGCCAAAATAATTATGAACCATGTAAAGGAGATGAAAAATGTGATAAATAACAGTGGAAAGTGGAATCCGTACCAACCTTGAAATGACATAAATGATAAAACTGATCCAAAGACATATGAGAGTTATCATGGAAAAAAATCATAAAAATTCTCAATTAATCCAAAGAAATCAACTGAAAAAATATTGAAGGATAAGCAAGAGAAACAAAAACCAAACAGCAAGGAAAAATATTTAAACTCAATCATATCAATAATTACACTGCATGTAAATGCTCTAAACACTTACGGCAGAGTTTCAAATTAGATAAAGAAGCAAATCCCAACTATCAGTTCCAAAAACAAACCTGGCTCACAGACGAGAAGCAAATAGGTTAAAAGCGAAAGATGTAAGAGAATATATCATGCTGATATTAGACAAAATAGATGCTATTGTTTGAACTTGATGTGGGTTCCCAAAGATCTATTGTAATTAAAGATTTGGTCCCTAGGATAGCCCTACTGGGGAGCTGAGGCCTAGTAGGAGGTCCTTAGGTAATTGAGGGGTTGAAATAATTTGCATGTAATTCCTCAGATTCTTGTGTGACCCCATGAGTTCTCAAGAGATGGCTGTTATAAGAAGGAGCCAGCCCGGCCCCATCTACCCTCCTTATCACTGTCCTGTACCAGCTGTGACCATTTGCTCCAGGGCTCACCCATCACCATGAGCAGCCTTCATTGGAGGTCAGGTTAGGGACGCTCACCTAATCTTGGACTTGAAGCTCCAAAGCTGTGAGCTGCATAGACTCTCTTTATATGTCAGGTACTCAGGTATTTCATTTTCTTGACAAAAGCTGACTCACACAGAAGAATTCAAAGCAAAACATATCAACATATTACCAGAAATGGGAATCTGTATTTCCCGGTGATCAAGGCATATATTCATTCAGAGACTATGAGAATCCTAAGTTGATTCTAACGTACTAATACATAGGTACATCAGAATACATGAAAATAGATAAATCTACAATTATAGAGACAGATTTCAGCCCCGCTCTTGTGAGAGACCAATTACTTAGAAGATCAGTAGGTGCACAGAAGACTGAACAACACTTTCCTTCAATTGGAGCTTATACACATTCTCAGGGAGCCCAGTAATGAGCCTCCAATCTCCTACAAAGGCTGTGCACCAGGGATCTGGGTTGACCAGTTGTTCATGGGCCACCAGTGGCCACAGGGCAGCCAGAGCTTGAGCTTTTATTGATTGAGAAGGGAACTTCAGGATGGCTCAGAGGGTGGTGGTGATTTTGAACCAATATGGATCTTCACCAGAGCATTTTTAGTCTTAGTAGCCTTAGTCTTAGCCTTAGTCTTACTGGGTGGGAGAGACCTGCCCACCCTAATGGGAAATGGTAAATCTCAGAAGGGTGTTACCCAAACTCCCAAACCTCCATTCATCCCTTAGGGAAGTATGTAAAACTAGCCATTGTGAGTTTGTGGGCCCCAATAATGCGTGTGTATCATACTAAGTCCATTAATGGCAGAATTCTGTTTTTTCACCTAAACATGGAACATTTATTATAACACCTGGGTTATGGCTGCCTCAACAGATTTTTTAAATTTCAAATCATATGAAGTATGTTTTCTGATCATCACAGAGTAAAGAAATAAATTACAGAAAAGTATTCAAGAAATCTCCCAAATACTTGGAAACTAAATAATGTATTTCTAAATAATCCAATGGCCAAAAAAGAAAACAAAAACAAAACTTTTAAAGTATTTTTAACTAAATGAAAATGCAACACATCCAACTTTGTGAGACATCTCTAAGCAGTATTTAAAGAGCAACTTATAAATTAATCACTCACTTTAGGAAAGAAAGATCTAAAAGTATTGATCATTCTTTCCTTTCTTTTTGCAGTGCTGAGGATTGAACCTAGGGCCCTGTGTATGCTAAGCAAGTGTTCTACTGCTGAGCTATACCTCTGGCCAAAGTATTGATCTTTCCACCTTAGGAAAACTAGAAAAAGAAGACAAATTAAATAGAAGTAATTAAAGAAAGGAAATAATAAGAATGGAAAATGAATGAAATAGAAAGAAGGAAGAAAAAACAATGGGACCAAATGCTTTTTTAAAAAAGATGATCATTAAAATTAATAAATCTCAAGGCAGAATGATCAAGAGAAAATGTGTAAAGAATACAAAAATGTCAATATCAAAAATGAGAAAAGTGACATCCCTACAAATTCTACAGATAGTAAATGAGTAGAAGGTTAGTATTATGAGCAACTTTATGCCTCTTAGACAAAGTGGATAAATTCATTAAGAGGTACAGGCTACCAAAGGTCATATGGGAAGAAATAATAACCTGAATAACTCCGTATCTACTAAAGAAGTCAAAGTTACAGATAAGAATCTTTCCACATAGAACATTAGATCCAATCAACACTATCTTTCACTGTTCATATAATCAATAACCCATTCCTGTCTATTTTTCTTCAAACTATCCACCATTCAAACTTCATTTCAAATTTTGTTTAAATAAACATAAAAGCTTCTAAGTCATTAATCTGCTTTCTTTCTTCACCACTTCTTTTGCTTACCTGCTTGAAACAACTTTAAAATTCTCTTCTACTCTGCAAGAAAAATCTACTTTCCACAGTTCTTACACATTTTCCTTGTCTTTTGAAACAAAGCACTGACCGTGCTTCCTTTAAGATTATCTCTACAAAGAAATTTTTTAAAAAGGTAAAGATTTTCTATCCTTTCAGGGCAAATGGCCAGCATGCTTAGGGCTTGGGAAGGCGCAGTGACTTCTGAAAAAAAAGGTGGCCATGTTTCCTTACTTTATGAAATGTTCAGGGCTCCCGAACTCAAGATTCCTGTTCTGCAGGAAAACCTACTGTGTGTGCAGGTGTCACATGGCCTTTTTATCACACAAAAGGAATGAGAGCTCAGGGAACCAGGTCATCCCATCCACAAATGCTACCCAATACCCTGACATTCCTGTAGCTGTTAATTTCTGACTGCAGAGTTTCAAGTTTTAAACCAGGGTTCTTGAAACTGGAAAACCAGAGTCTTAGGTAGCAAACAGAAAATTTCAGGTCCTCCATATTCTTGAGACTTAGGGTCACAAGAAAGACACAAATCACCAATGCCCGGTTTCCATCCACATCAGAAACTTTGGCTCTGGTGCGAGCCCTGGGCATTGACTGTTTCAAAGCTTTCCAGGTAAAATCTAACATGGGGCCACCTTACGGCAGTCTGTAGGATAGTTTGTGTTCAAGGCCCTCCAAAATCTGACTGAAATTTGATTTTTCAAACTCATTTTCCAGGTTAAAAAAATAGAAACAACTAAAGGAGAAAAGAAGAGAAACATTTTCACAAAAGCCAGTTGAAATATGGAAGGCAAGATGGACACATAAAAATGGAGAAAAAATTAAATTATAAAGGCTAGAATAGAAACACATAAAAAATAAAAAGAGATGCATCCAGAACTGTTGGATATCAAAGAAGGTATCTGAAAAGGAAGAAACATCTAACGGCTATTGGGGTCTGTCTCCGTTACTTTTCTGTCATTGTTGAGACAAAATACCTGATGACCAAAATTAGGGAAGGAAAGGTTTATTTATCTTACAGTTTTGGAAGTTTCAGTCTATATTCAGCTGGCTCCAAGGCAGGGTGGCATGGCTGAGGGGCAGTTGTTCATGGTGGCTGCAAACAACAAGAGCAAAAAGGGCAAAACAGTAAAAAACACGCCTTCTTCTCTCCCGTATATTGTATGCCAGCTCCAACCCTGGGCAGGTACAGCACTCACACTGCCAGTCCCAGTGCTAGACACCAAACAATCACAAATCCTAGATTCATGGCTGCGTGAGGCTTCGGGGGGGGCTACCTAGGTAAAACCATAACTGGGTCCACTGATAACTGACAGAGGAAAAGAAATAGAAAAGAGTGATTTCCTCAAGAAGACCAGAATCCTGGGATCAATTAAGAGGTGACATCTTGAACTAAAAATATAGAATTCTTTCTAAAAAGTAGTCGAGGAATAGCTCCTTAAATTTAGGCCAACGATGTGAAGTTGTTAAAGGAAATAAAAGTCAGAACAGGATGGAGGAGAGAAAACATGGACCACGACGGCAAAATGCTCCAAGAATTATTAGGCGAGTTGCAGAGTGAGTGGGCCCGGAAAGCACACGTGTGCTGCGTGAGTGAGTCGGGATCCACGCGGGTGAGCAGAGATGCTGGGGGTGGGAACGCGGGGCCACGCAAAGCAGGAGTCTGGTTAGATGCTGGTCTGATGGGAAGATATTTCCGGGGCAGGATTGTGAAAAAGCTTACAATGGGCAAAATGCATTTCAGCAGTCAATGTTTTAGCAGTTCCTTAATCCATTACTCCCAGAATATATTACATTCACAAAACCTGACAGGATAAAACACAAGTAATCTCAAGACGAAAGGATTACATTCAGCACAAACCGTGCTCGTGAAGGAAAGAAAGCAACTTGAGAAGGAATTTAAATGTAAAAATGTGAGTGAATGATTCTCAACATGGAACATGAGAATGGGAAATGAAACCAGAGACAAATACCTTATAGCTACACAAAAAGATAAAGGAGAAAATACTAAAAATCTGAAATATTTAAAAACTAGCTAAATTGTCTTAAAGTACAAGCTCCTAAGGTACACAGGTTTCAGAGCAATAAAAAGGAGCCTCAGTTCTGAGGTCTCTTAAGAATGATTTTTCAGGGGCCCAAGGATGTAACGCAGTGGCATAGTGCCTGCCTGGCAAGCACAAGGTCATGAGTTCAACTCCCAATACCAAAAAAAAAAAAAAAGAATGATTCTTAGGTAAGTACCAAGAGAATTCTTCCTTTCTGGCAAGTTCCTGGGCTTAACAATTTGTAGCAAATAGGAATAAAAAAGCGTAGAGTGAAAAATGCCCGATCATAAGACACTGGAACACTATATCTGTGGGTCCAGGGGCTTGTTGTACAGAGATGAAATAGAAATTAAAGGGTTTGAATATATACAGAAGGAGGAAAAACCATCTGAAATGAAACTCATAATTCAAAGTCACCTTCATTGTAATTTCTAAGCTTGGAAAAAGTTACAGAGCATGTGGACAGGTTTCCCTCTCTGATCCTGGTCATGAAATAATGCCAGAATTAACTCTCACTAGGAGAAATCTCTGACTTTCCAGTTGACTGGTTGCGCTAATAGCTTTCTTACACTGTAACAAAATGTTTGAGTCTATTAACTTAAAGGAAGAAAAGGTGTCTGGGCCCGTGGTCGGCTGCCCTTTTGCTTTGGAGTCCGTAGTGGGACAGATGTCATGGTGGTTGCATGAGGGGAGGTATCTGCATACTCCATGGCCTCCAGGAAGCAGAGACAGACAGAAAGGGGCAAGACTTCCCACGCCCCTTCAGGAGCAGACCCCGGTCCCCTACTGCCCCTCCAGGCCTAGCCTCTCCAGGAAACTACTGCTTCTCATTAGCATCACCAGCGTCCCGAGGGGGACATCTCACATCCAAACTACATTCGGTTCCGCTGGCCATGGGTTTGAAATAGTTGAAATTATGGACTGGAATTACAGCAAGTATGAACCAAGAAAACTGTCCCCAGCTAATTTCCCCCTCTAAAAACACTGCCAAGCCTTCAACAACGCTAAACTCAGGGCTGTGAGAGCCCGGCTCCCCTGAGATCCCTGCTCTCGGATGCAGGTAGTCTATTTTTCAAATCACATGACTGTGGGATTGGTACTCAGATAATTATTTTTCTTTTTTTGCCTATGAGTTCTTTGGACACTTTTTCTTCAAAGCAAGACTGTGGAATAACTACTAGGCTTACTGAAAGCACCACGTATATTATAGTGAAAACCCTTGGCCACAGGTGCTAAAGAAAACCTGATTATGCCATGTACCAGGAATAGAATGGGAAATCAAGAAAGGACTGAAAAGACAAAAGGGCTGATGTCCTTTCATTTTAATTTTATTTAGGCAATAGAATGTGACTTGGCACTTGAAATCCATGGACTCTCCCTGACATTTTGGTAACTGAAGGAATTTATATCAAAATGTGGGCATCTCGGTGCCGGTGTGAGTGTATCACCAGAGGGCTCCATGTTTCATTTAATCTTCCTGCAAAATTCCAACCAATTTTGGGTGTCACACAGGTCCTCAGCTGCAAAATGTTGATTTAATTAGTAAGTCGTTCTGATTTATTTCAGATGCTTGTGGGTACTAGCTCTACAGTGCCCACTATGTTTCCAAAAGGCTTGAGAATCTGTATCAGCAGAGTTGCCTCACAAAGAGAGAAGCTGTCCCCAAAATTTCACCTTTTCCCCAAAAAGAGAAAGTCATACTCCTGACTGAGCTTGGGCTTAGTGATTAAACCCACTGTCTCAAAAGCAACAACAAAGTTCATGGAGTCAGACCATGGCAGAGTATTTCGGTCATTTCAAGATGCTATAACAAAATATAAATTGGGCATCTTGGTAACAACACAGCTTCATTTCCTTCATATCTAGAGACTGGGAGTCCAAGGTCAAGGGCTATAGCAAGCTCAGAACTGGTGAGGGTTCTGCCCTGAAGAAACCCTGTTTCTTTCCTTAGACTGTGGGGCAGAAAGGCAGGTGCTTCTCTGAAGCTTCCTTTCCAAGGGCACTAGTGCCATTCACGAGGCTCTGCTGCCAGCAGTGAGGCAGCCCGCAGGCCCACCATCACCTTGGGGTGATGGGAAGCTGGGGGAATGCAGGGCTCTGGAGTGTGAAATTCCAGCTTCGGGCCCCAGCACAGGGACAGAGGAGAACTCTGCACTTTGTTAGATTGATAACTCTGGGGACAGGAACTAGACAGATGAAGCCCAGGCCCTTCCTCCTTCTGTGAGCAAGAACGATGTGCCTAAGCAGAGCACACAGCATCCCCAGTACCCTCGGCACAGCAGCCGTGCCTGCGGGAGACGGCCGCCGCAGTGCACACAGGCCTGCGTGTGGTCAGAGCTGCCTGTTTACGAGGTTCCCGGGCTCCTCAGCTTTGCCTCATGACACAACAGATGTCCCAGCAGCTCCTCCCTGGCTAGGCTGCTTCGTCCACCTCAACTGGATCAGAACTGGAACAAAGGGTCTAGCGGGCCATGGTGTGCAGCTGCTCTGGAAACCCCCATCCCTGCCTCCCTAAAGCCCTGCCACACCCAGACCACGGCCGACCCTGGAGAGTGTTACCTGCCGGGCCTCAGTGCCCAGGGGAAAGGGGAGCCCTGGCCCGGTGCAGAAGAGAGGTGAAGACAACTGACTGCAGGAGGCAGCGGGGAGGACTGACGGATGGACAGATCCAGGTGGGAATGTGACAGTGAAACCCACCGATTAGCACAATTAACACATTACTCATTAAGAGACAGGCAAGGTTACGGAACTAGCAAGGGTGGGACGAGCTAACAGGCTGTACCACCCGGGTAGGAGGAAGGGAACGTCAGAGATGACACCAAACATTTCGTTCCTGAGAACGGCGGTGCGCAGAGCAGGTGAAGCAGACCCCGCCTGCTGGCACGACTCTCGCAGCCATGTGAACGTGTGCCAGTGCAGCCGTGGACAGGCACTGTGGTGGAGTGGATGGCACAAGGATGCCAGGGCATGGAGGGCCCTCTGCCACCCAGTGTGTCCGGCCAGGCGGCCCCAGCCCGTCTCCCTGGTCTCCAGAAATGTTAATTCCCGAGCTCCTCACTTCTCAACCCAGGAGCTCCTCTGCTCTCCTTCCTCCTGCTTCTTCTCATTTCCCTTTGCACCTAAAGCTCCTCAGCCTTGCCCGGGGTATCACCCAGGGGGTGGCACCTCCAGCCACCGTTACTCTCTGGGAGGGAGCAGGAAGGCAGCTAAGTGAGCTGAGCCAGAATCTTTTCAGGAGAAACCAGAGGAAAGCACTGAGGACATTTAGAGAAAGTTGTCCTCTCGCGAGTATAAGAATTAAAACAGTGTGTGTGTGTGTGTGTGTGTGTGTGTGTGTGTGTGTGTGGAAGGGCCTCGGCCGGGATCCTTACCTGGACTACTCCATGCTCTCTGGTCATCCTTTCAGGTAAGCAGCTCTGGTATTTCTGTTGTAGGTAAAAGGGAACCAAGGCTTTGGGGTTAAACATTTCCCAGATCTGCACAGATAGAAAGAAATGCAGCAGAACAGGAACTCAGGTCTGCCCAGCTTGGGGACCCTTAACCTCTCTGTCACAGTGAGTATGTGGCAGGCATATTTTGCCCATTTGTTGAAGAACAACAAAAAACTCCCATTTTATTCAACTTTTTTATCCAAAAGACCTGGAACTCTCAAGCACTTGGAATACCATTGCACACAAAAGCATAAACAAGCTGTCAGCGTGTGGCCAATGCTTGGGTAATATTTAGAACACAGTTATACACTCTGGCTACCCTTTACCCTCCAGGTATATTTCCACAAACTCTCTTGCTTCCATAAGCCACTGGCCACCGGCCAAGCACAGGCCATGGCCCTGGTTTAGAACCCACCACCTGCCTTCGTCTGTTCGGTTACATCGCCTGTCTTCATCTTCGAGATGGTCCCTAATCTTTTCATTACCTGACACCCGTCACGCCTACCCTAGGCCTCACCACGCTACACTCTGAAGATCTGTCACTGGAGCATCTCAATGGTGTCCCATGTCTAGTGGACCTGTCACAATAGATTAGGCACAGTGCATGGACCCTCGACACAAACCTCCAAAGCTACCAATGCCTTCAGTGACAGCCTACATCCCTGGTCAGAACCAGGCTCCGCAGCTTTCAGGTGCCTCAAGAGCTCCTGCTGGGGACCCAGCCTGCTAGTCCCTGAACGCATGTGTGAAACCTGAACAACTAATAATACGTAAAAATGAGCTTATCCTCACCAGTTATATTGTATCTACAAAGAAAGGCAAAACAGTGAAATACAAATTTTAATTCAACCAATAAAGTTAAAAGATTAATAGCATTCAGTGTTAATCAGAATGCGGTAAAAAGGGACATTTGCATTCATTGGTGACAAAAATCACTTCAGTATTTGCAAAGCTGTTTCTTCCAAAACTCCAAATGGCAAAGCTGTTACTCTAAAGATTTGCTCTATAGATATATATGTATATACATATGTGTGTATGTTTGTGTGTGTATATATATATATATATATATATATGAACCGGGAATCAAACTCCCAACCTCGAGCTTGTCAAGCAGGCAGGCGCTGTGCCACGGAGCTATATCCCCGGCCCTTCCACAGATATTTCTAAACAGTTAGACAAAAATATGTTCAAATTGCTGAATGTTGTGCTGTTAAAAGCCACTGCACTGCCTGATTGCGGTGTTCTGTCAGTAGGTGTATATAACAGTAATACATTTTCAAAAAGCTAGAAGAAGGACTTTTAGTTTTTTCACCACAAAGAAATGATAAATGTCCAAGGAGCTCAGCCCGATTTGAACATTATGTGATACCTGCCTGTGCCCAAATGTCTCCTGTAACCTTAAACATGTGCAATTTGTACATCCCATCAAACACGTTACCTAGGAAACAGCCCAAGTCCCAAATAAGAAATAAGTAACCAGTTAAACAATTCCATGGTGCTTGTGCACAGCGGCATACTTGGCTTCCATTAAAAATAACTTACGTGTTATCACCCTGTGTGAGGGACATGGAAAGATACCCACGCTGTATTACTAAGTGCAGAGAAAATCCACTGCAGCAAGCCAGTGACTCACAGACAACTGTACCGAGTTAGCAGAAGGGCAGCCTCGGAAGGGTTTCGGTTATTAAGGCCACGCACAGAGTATGCTCAGAGTAACGAGTTCTAGAGAGGAACAGATTTGCGATGGCTAGGGTAAGGATTGGGGTGCGGTGCGGCCCCAGGGGACTGCAGGGGCCCCTGCAGCGGTGAGGCCGGCTGTGCCTTGTCTGTGCTGTCAACTGGAGGAAGCCACACGCGGGATAAAATTGCACTGCAGCACACACACAGGCGCGCACACAAACACTGCAGCACACACACACAGGCACGCACACGAACTCTCACTGCAGCACACACACACAGGCGCGCACACGAACTCACACGCAGGCGGGCACGCAGAGCACTGGCCAAGCCTGGAGCAGCTCTCGGGCCCTGTGGCCCCCGCCGATGCGCGGTCCGGGTCTGACCCCGGCCGTGGGTGCAGGTGCACCGGGCAGTGGGGAAGGGGGCCTGCCGGGCCAGGCCGCAGCTTCCCCACCGCCTGTGGGTGCACAGCTACGGCAAAGCAAAAACGCTTTTCAGAACACACCGCCTGGAAACGCTCTTCCTTCACAGAAAATGCAGTACAGTTGTGGGTTTAGAGATTAAGAAACTTCCCAGAAGGCTGGATGCTGTTCGTGCTTTAAGATGTCCTATAAAGAGATTTCGAGTTGTGGGTACTCGGTGGTCTAACCATGCAACCTCTTAGTACCTTTTACTGTAAGTGTGATGTCGTAAAGAGAACACGAGTGACAGGATACCTAACCTGTGTGCTATATTTCATTTGCTCAAAATACATAAACATTGATGGGGTAAAGCCCCGAGAATATCTACACCTGACTACTAATGATGGCAACTTCCAGGGAACGGGGCAGGGAGAGCTGGGCACAAGGAGAGGGGAATTTTACTCTGTGCATCACACATTTCTCTGCTGTTTCACCTTCTTTTTAGTAGGATTTTAAAATTTAAAGCTGAACAGGAAAATAATGAGGAAGTAACTCAAAGGCCAAATAGTAATAATAATAGCAGTAGTAGTAGTAGCAGTAGTAAAAAGAGGAGGAATTCCCCCCGCCCCGAGCCTCTGCCCACCACAATTCTTCCAGACCTGTCCGAGGACACCCCTCACCAGAGCTCTCAATAGAGCTCTGAATCCAGAGAAAACTGAAAACATGGACAAATGTTCATAACGATACTCATGCAACACAGCTATTTATTTCCAAAAAGCAAACTGAGTCTAAAATTATTAAAATTCTCACATTAACACCGAAAGTGACTCTGCACCGTGCCAGGCCAGGCTTCCCATGCGCCCATGCCGCCCTGTGGACAGCTACCTGCTGTCCCGTGGCGGCCCCGTCCTGGCCCCAGAGGACGGACAACCCAAGCAGCGTCAGTCAGGCACACTTCCGTGCCCTCCACCGGTGCCAGGGGACAGGTCGGATTGGCCTCATGCGTCTGAATGCAGGCTACTCACATCGCCTCGAGCTCACCTGGGCCTGGGGTGTAGACCCAGCCTCCACATTCAGTGACACTGCCTTCCCATCTGGATATTTATCATCCCCTAGAGGTAATGCCAAGACATGTATCTGAGGTACATCAAAGTTTTCTCTTCAAGGCAAATAATTTTATAATAACATCAACAGCAAAATTATATCTGCATTTTACTATAATTATTGTATACGTTAATTCTTCAAACATATGATATACCCCAAAGACATGAAATAACTCTCAAAGGCATGACATAACATCAATTATTAAATGATCATGGTTAGACAGAAGAGGATTTGGTTTTATTCTGATTTAGAATACAATACAGAAAGACTGTAGGAACTGTCAGTTGACTTTCTAATATAACTGTGGTTTGAGCGCCACCTACAGGAAATGTGTAAAACTTTTAAATTGAACATGAACATGGATTATAGTGACAAAATTAAGATCGTGTTTTTAAAATAGAAACTATTTCACCAGCCTGAGATGCTTCTCATGTAGTCCTGTCAAAATACGACTTAGCATCTTACACAGGTGAAGTCATACGTCAATTAAATTGAACATGAAGAATTACCGCTACTTAAAATGTTTAAATGTAAACTTTTTCTTAGTAAATTCAAAAGCTCATACCTAGATGTTCTTCTAACATTAAGCCAATGTGTAATTTTTGAAATTACATAGAGCATTGTGTTACCAGCAAATAATTTAAACAGGGAATAATCTGTCTCTCCTTTGTTTTCTACATGAAAAGCAAAATTTGTATTAATGACAAGAAACCAAAATGTAGATCTGAAACACTCCCAAATCTGGATATTTTGTTATTGCCAGAAGAAAAGAACTGACTTTTTCACCAAATTTTTTTATTAACTATCTTCCTGGAACTCAGTATCTCACTGAAAATTGAGTTAAAATAATTGTTTGAAATATCTGCTGTGAGCAAACATCTTTAAGGGCACTGATCGGCCGTCTCAACAGCTCTCAGATCTGTGCCTGCCTGTTCATCCCCACCTCTGCCCTTCTAGTTCAGACCCCGAGGCCCCGGCTTGGGCAACTGGCCTCACTTCCAAACTCATCTCCACAGCCCACGCACATTCCCAAAGCAGCCAGGCCACGTTCTTCATGCTGACTTTGCCACCAGAACTCTGGATACCCTTTCAGTGGCTGCCCCGCTCCCAGGGACCGAGGGCCCTGTCCTGCTGTGACACTGGGGCCCTGTGCCGTCGCTGGGCACCTTGCCCTTCCCTTGGTGTTCCACGGTGCGGCCGCCAAAATCCAGCATTTTCTCTAACCACCAGGATCCGGTAAGCACTGCAGCTCATTCCTGGAACACTCCTTCCCCCTCTGGGTGTTTATCTCTTCATCTCATTTTCAGTTGTCCTGGAGATGGAAGTCAGCTCCCTCCCTCTCACTGCACCCTTCACGGTCTGGTCCTGATCATCATTACACTGTCAGTGTGAGGCAAAGGCACTTAACAACTATGTCTCAAACAAATATTTCGTGAATGAACAAACAAATAAATGCATGAGCAAAAAAAGTCAGATAAAAGACAGAGTACCCAAATTACCTCCTCTATTGCCCAAGAACCAATAAAAGTGATAGTAAAACTGTACACAGAAATGGTAGACAGCAACACCGAAAGATAATGGGAAAAGGAAACATTCAATAGGTGAGTTCAAAAAATGTTAGGAGACTAAAAGCCGGTGAGGGAATAATCATCAGTGATTATTAACCCGAGTCAGAGGAAGAGGTTGGGAAGTAGACACAGAAAAGGCTAAAGCAGGAAAACTGCGGTGTGCCCTCAGAATCAAAGGACTGAAGACTTGGAAGGGCGGCTTTCAGCAGACAACGGGCGTGAGACAGGGCTTTGGACCGAGAGACACTCAGAGCACCCTGGAGAACACCTGTCCTCCCCCACAGGCCTCCCGCACCCAACCTCTGTCGCAGAAGCGCCGACTGTTGCCCAAGATTTACCCAAAGAGATAAGAGAGAGAGGGAGAGAAGGAGAGAGAGAAAGATGGAGAGAGAGAGGGAGAGCAGAGAAGGAGGGAGAAGCCAACGCCATCATTCTACCCCACGAAACTTTAACACATTCTTTTGGAAGAAGGAGGACCGCCTGGCAGCCCATGCGGGAGGTGGAAGTCTGGGGTTCGGGGTGACCAGCTGCAGTGCACGGCTCCCCATCCGTGCACCCTAGAACAAAGCTTTCCACGGCTGGAACCAACCGCACCTGACAAAACTCCCCGCTTTACTGTTATCTCTTCCTTAAACAAAAACAGACAAGTAAGAACCACCAAATATTGGAATTCAAAAAAACAACAGTCAGTGTGAATTTAAAAAAAGCTCAAAATAAAAATGACTCAGGGAAAGCAGATCAGCAACAAGAAGATCATGAAGAAAAAAAGAACAAGAGGCGAGACGGCTTTTGGCGGCATCCTCTGAGGTACTTGAGAGGATATTACTCCCTTGGTGCAACCAGAGAGCACACAAAAATAAGAGCAGGATGCAATTTAAAAGTAGAAGTAAGAGAGAAATGAAATCTTCAAAATCAGAATAGGAATATTAAAAATCTTCCAGAATGATAGAACAACAAGCCATAGGAAACCTAAGATAAAGCGAGACACGGATTCCTCCAAGATGCATAGCATTGAGGGGAAAAGAACAAAGCGAGCCGAAGGGGTAGTAAGAGGAGACCCCACCTCCACTGAAGGGGCCTGGGGTGTCTGGGTGAGCCGGTGAGAGAACACGCGGTCTACACCTCAGCACCACAAAACCTTGGGAAAGTCGCCCGGCAAATACAGATTTCCCAGTGTGCAGATAGAAACATATTTTCTAAAAAGGCTCAAACCACAGACCATCGTTAGGATTGTCAGCGATACTAGAGCGAAAGAAGTGGAAGAATATTTTCAAAAATTTACATGACAATGGTTTTCACCCAGAAATTTAGTATCAGCAAAGCCACCCACCCAACGTGACAGCAGGTAAAAAAGTCCTCACACATCTGAGGTGTGACGGGGAGATAAGTGAATGCTTAAGAGCTGAAGATCATTGCAGTGGAAGACGTGTTGCGATGAATCTCCCCCAGAATCATCCCCTGGCTTCAAACACACTTCTCCCATTCTTCCTGACACTTCCAGAAGCAGCTCTGGAGTCCTCTTTCCTGAGGATCTTTACTTCTACTGCCCTGGCTGCCTCAAAGTCCTGAATCGATTAAAAACGCTTCCCCTCCACGGTCATTTTGACTTTGGGGAAGAGCCAGAAGTCCCTGGTGTGAGAGCTGGTGAACAGAGAGGGTGAGAACTCTCTGAGGCTGCTCCGAGCTGCCTTCCCTGGGTCGCTGGGCAGCGGCGTTCACCACCCTGCTGCTGCCCCATCTCCTAGAGGCTCAGGAAGGGCTGCAGAACTGCTTCGAAAAGTGGCAAGCAGGGTGGGATACATGTGTTCTGAGGGATGGGAAGGACTTGGAAACGTGTCTTTTACCGTAGTAATTTTTTTTAAATTTAAATGCATATATTTTGGTCAGCCCTTGTGTTTTATTTATTGATTGGTTTTTGTTCATTTTTTTTTCCCAGCTCTTGTAAGGGCTCTATATGGATTTCTTGTGAAATTCCTTAAGAATATATACCAAGAGTATATCTTGGAAGGAAAAAACCAAGAAAGAGGAAAATTCCAGCGAGCACTGGGGACCCTCAGAGCGGCAGGGAGGCCGAGTCTCAGGGTAGAAATGACCTGAAGGCCGAGGCTGCAAGCAGAACCGGAGGAGAAAGGTCCAGGCCCCACGGACTGCAGGGCAGGAAGCTCTAGCAAAAATTAAACATGTAAGACAAACAAATGTTGCAAGGTAAAAAAGAAGAGAAAAAGAAACCAACAGAAGGAAGGACGAGCTCCACGGTGAATGCAATCACTCTGGACTGCACGCTCACACGAATAAAAATAAAAGGGAAGAAGAAGCACTAGCGGGACAGGACAGGGACCGCGGATGCACGCGCCTGCTGCGTGCAGGGAGCGTGTTTACGCGGCCACAGTCGCGGCTGCTGTCTACAGACTGTGCTTCAGGATCGACCTGCAGATCGTCGTGAAAGGCTGGCGTGCGTGCAAGAGGTGTGAGCCTGGAGAACGTGCACGTGGACGGGACAGCGACAGGGCGCGCGGGGAGGCCAGAGGAAGAGGAGCCAGCAGGCCAGGCCCGTGGGCTCCCGCAGCGGGAGACCAAGCAGGGGCCGCCCAGCCGAGAACAGGCAGCCAGAAGCCAGAGAGGACGGGCGGGAGTGCTCACTGAGCCGGCTGCGAGGCCGGGGGATGACGGAAAGCTGCGTGAAGATCGAGCTCTTTTTTTTTTAACCAAACAAAATATAGAAATGATACAGAATTTCAGAAAAACAGGAAATTAACGCTAGTTACTATGTTGCATATTGTTATCTTAGAAGTAGTTGCTCAGGTTACAAGAAATAGGCTTTAAAAAATGATCCATGAATCAACGAGGCACAAACTGTTCTTTTCGATGCACTGACAGAGATTGGTAGTAACTGTCTAGCGTTTTATCTTTAGCTGAGTGTCTAAAATTGATAAATCTAATAATAGCATCATAAGCACATTACAGTACCTAAGTGAACCCCACTGTGCATTGGTTCTCTCCTCTGTAAGACAGGGCATTTCTGAGAATTGAGTCAACGCATTTAAATGACTTATTATCTGGTACATTATGAGCACTACTGATAGACTGAGGGGTCGATCAATCAACTGATAAGTATCTTGGTGAATGACACTGGTAGAGATGGGAAAGCGGCTCTAGAGCTCTTGGTTTCGTCACATACTCTTATTATTTTCTTTCTTTTAGCACAGTCAAGTCAAGCTTTGATTACCAAAAATTATTTACTTAAGACTTTCTTTTTGAGACAGGTCTTGCCCTGTAATTCGGGCTGGCTTCGATCTCACTGTGTGGCCCAGGCCAGCCGAGTTCAAGGCGACCCTCCTGCACTCAGCCTGAGTGCTGGGATTACAGGCGTGCACCACCATGCCCGGTTAAAACGACTTTAAAATGTCAGTCAATTACCAAGTATAAGAGATGCTATATTCAAGCTTATATCAGGAATGGCTTTTCCTAAAACCAAGGCTTTGCAGGTGCCAAGCAAGCTCTCACTGAGCCACACCCCAGCCCCAAATTCTGAATTTGTAAGCTCTGCTTTAAAACAAACAAAAAGCTATATAAAGCCAAACTGAATTAAAGCATAAAATGAGACTGCTAAATAAACCAAATTATTTTTAATTCATCATAAACTTCTCTGATTACATTGTTGGCAGTTACTTTTTCTTTCTTTCAGTTTCGTTTTTCCCCCCCACTGGAGAAGGAAGCCAGGGTCTTCACACCGACCTATACACCCAACTCTTTCTTAGTTACTGTTTTGAAATAGGGTCTTACTACATCACTAGACTGAGTCAAAATTGCAATCCTCCTGTCTCAGCCTCCCAGAGAGCTGGAGTCACAGGCATGCACCACCACAGTCGGCCGACAGTGGCAATTTTTGATAAATTTTGATTTTGGGATACATTTGGATTTGCATAAAAGTTGCAGAGATACACAGAGTGCCTCATAGATCCCTAGCCTGGTTCCCCTGGTGTAAATTTACTTGCCAAGACACATTTGGCCACACTCGAAGACCAACAGTTCCCATTCCTGTTAAAGGGGCTGCAGCCTTCATTTCTGTTTTCTGTTTTCCAGCTCCAGTACCTCTGGCTGCTTTTAAATTCTAAGACCCAAACCAGAATATCACAGTCTACTTTGTCATCTTGCTTCTCCGGTGCCCTCTGCCTGGTGCCGTTTCTCAGCCTCACCTTGGCTTCCATAAACCTGGTGGAAGGGCTGAGTCCTTGGTTTGCTGAGGTCTCCTCATGATGGGCCTGGGCTTGCAGGTGGGCAGTAGGTGCATCGCCCTGTTGTTACAGTGCTTTGGAGGCCACTCCATTAACAGGATGTCACTCACGGTCCTAGCAAGTGACACTTCCAGGATCTTCCAGGTTAAAGTACCCAGGTCAAGAGAGAAGCCAGTTTGCCCTTCCCTGTGAGAGACAGAAGCCATCCTGGGTCTGAGAGGAGCACTTCAAGATGGCAATTTACCCTTCCTGTGAGCCACGCGAACCACTTGGGCCCTGGGAAGAGAAGCCAGTTCACCCTTTCCATGAGCTGACCAGCGTGCGGTTTGAGAATCAAGACCTCCCCTCCCCGCCATAAGCACCCGTGGTTCAGCTGAGTTGACAGCAACTGAGGTACAAAAGCAACTAACTGCTTGCAGTGTTAGATTGAGTTTGCAGGCCTGGGGCTGGTGGTCTGAGCATCTAGTAGGAGAATATCAGTATGCAATACAACAAATATGGGGGATTTCCTTCTGTCTTGTTTTTGAAATCTAATATTGTTCCACTTTGTTACGATGTATTGTTTTGGCTTATTCAATGTCCTGTTTGGATTGGCTTTATTCTGTTCTATTTACTTGATTTTACTGTGCCTGAGGGAAGGGACAGTTACTGGGAAGATAAGATATACTATGGTGATCATTGCTGATTTTCTATAATCCTGCTTCAAAGCTCTGGACCACTTTTACTGCTCTGTTTTATTTTGTTGGGTTTTATTCTCTTTAAAATAAAAATAAGTAAATACATAGCAATAAAGTGCCTGGGGCCCTCCTCAGCTACGCCCCTCTCCTCTCCCCTTTCTCTGACTCTCCCCTACCGCACTGCTGGCTCAGCCTAACTCAGCACGTGAGGGTCTGATTTACACTGTTTATCGGAGGATTTTAGCACTCCCTGGGCCGTGGGAATCAAATTTCAGAAATTAGTTTATTCATCGCTTGAACAATTACTACTGCAAATAAATACAAATTATTAAATGGAAACTATTAAATATTCCAGGAAACAGAACTCTCTGAGGTACATCCTACGACACAGTTTGGCTTAGGATGTGATATCCTAGTTCTGGGAGAGTGAAAATGAAGAAAGGAGCCGTTCTACACACCGTTTGGGTAGCTGTGCGATTGAGGTTCAGGTTTATTGAGCAGACCTTTGTCTCAGGGCTTTTTCCTGCATGCATTTACCGAATATGAGCAGCAGAGGGCGCGCGAGGAGCAGGCCAGCAGGTGCGCGTGGGAAAGACCGCACCTGTCCTGGCTCGCCTGTCGCACCTGTCCTGGCTCCCCTGTCACACCTGGCCGAGTCCGCGTGCAAACAGACCTCCGCCCGGGCGGGTGTGCAAAGCACATTGCGTGACCTGACCGAGCTGGCTGTATTCTCAAATATAGTATGCAAATATCAAACTGTCCTCAACGGAGCGCCTTCTAGCCAAACATTATTTTGGAGAAAACAAGAGCGGGGCTAGAACTTGCGGCCCATTTATTTTTATTTATTTATTTATTTATTTGGGTACCGGGACTTAAGACCCTGTGCTTCCAGGCTGGCGCTTGTGCCGCGGAGCTACGTGCCCGTACCCTTGCCCACTTGCTTTTGCCCTCTTTTGGAAACATCATTCTCAGCTATTTCGC
Organism: Hydrochoerus hydrochaeris; assembly: GCA_004027455.1. Lineage (NCBI taxonomy): Eukaryota > Metazoa > Chordata > Mammalia > Rodentia > Hydrochaeridae > Hydrochoerus > Hydrochoerus hydrochaeris. The sequence goes on along the minus strand of PVLA01010910.1, from coordinate 33,547 downwards.
TGCACCCTGAGCACGCTGCGGCCTGTCGCCGGCGAGGGGCGCGGGGGCTGCAGACCCAGGCAGTCGCCTGGCCAGGGCAGCCGGGAGCCCTGTGCAGGGTCCTCTCCCGGCGCCCTTTCTCCCGGCTTCTCTTCCGTAGCCATGTGCTCGTCTTTATTCTGTCATTGCCACGACCCTGTTTCTCCCTGTTTCCTGTTTTTCATGTTTTTATTTCATGATTTGTTCTATTCATATTTCGAACCTCGTCTTTAGTCATCGCTCTTTTCTCTCTCCTAGCTCTTGGTCGTTCCTTCAGTACATGTCTGAGCTCCTAGAATGTAAGTCATCAGCTCTAAAATGTCCTTCTCTTTTTAGCTCTGTGAGGAAAGTCACCTTCCCCTCTTTTTGGAAGTAGGAACAGTAATGCTTCGTCTGTGTTGCTCGATTGCCTTTATTTTGTAAGTGTTTAATGACTAAAGTAAGACGCGCACCAGGCGCCGTGGGTTGCTGAAATGCAACAAGAAAGAGTGAATTGGGAAGATAACAATGAAAAATGCACAATTCCTTTTTTTTTTCTATGGCTCAAAAAATAAGAACTGAGCATACACAATTATGAAGGCCTGATAATATGAGTTCCAGGAGAAAAGCACAGATTCCCCGGTGCGGCATGGATCTGCAATGGCGTAGAAGCAGAGATCACACACATAGAAACACTCAGGCTTTTTTTTTTTTTTTTTGAGGAGGAGGAGGAGCTCCCGGACAGGCCAGGGAGGCCAGGGGAGGAAGACCCAGGAGTGAGCCATTTCTGTGTTACCTTAGCTTTTCATAATAAAGCATGCCTTTATGCTAAGTCCTTTAGACAATCCTTGTTAGTAATTTAGTTAATGAAGTTGTGTATAAAAATCTGCTCTGTTTATTCATTTGCCAAAAAGTGTTTCTTGGGGGCCTGTATGTAATGCACCAAGAATTGAGAATTTGGGGGTATTTGCCCATTGGAAAAATGAGGACAGGAAGAAATGAGCTGGGGTCAGAGGCAGGCAGGGCCAGGGTAGCCTGAAAGGACCTTGGCTTTTCCTGGGAGGGAGAGGAGAACCCTAGGGAAATCTGGCCCTATAATGACATGCTCCACTGTGCAATTGCACTCGAAAATCAACAGCGTAAAGCCATGTAAGTATCTGCAGTTAAAGGGTAATTCACAAGCCAGTGGCTGGCATGGGGGAAAATGGTTTCAGCTCCAAAACATCAACAGTCATTTTTTTTTCTTCTTACATATTAAGAATATATTGCATATTCAATGCAACTTTCATAGAAATGACAAGTACTACACAGGTTACCTTAGTTTTAATATAAGCTAGAATAATGCCTTATTGTCCCATCATGAAGATTTACTCATTAAAATAAAAATATAAATCATCATTCAACATGTATTTTTCAGTTTAGCCATAGATGTGGTAAAATATTTTGGTCCATTGCAGAGTCATTGGATTTGGAGGTGAATGCAGCAGGGCGCACAGTGGGGCTGGGAAACCGCTCCCCTCTACCCAGTAGAGCTGGGCACCACCCGGGGCCAATCCTTCTCCACTGTTCATGTAACTTGATCAGGGAGCTCTGGACCAGCACACTTCCAGAAAGCCCCTGCGTCGAGGTGCCTCAGCACCGTTAGTCGTGCCTGTCAATCTTACCTGGAGACCCAGTGAGGGGCACCCAGCCTGGGGCTCCTCCTCTGGAAGCCTGATTTTAGCTCTCTGTGTGCTTTCTCCTTCTCTGTCATCCTGGCACCATTTTTGTTTGTACCCACGTATTTCTTGGCACAGACCTGCCCTGGGCACATCTTCCTATGCTCTTCAAGAAATATAGCTGCTTTTCTTCCACCATGGAATGAATGCTGGCAATTCATACCTCATATACAAGATCTATCTGTTGGATCCATCCCATGGTATCATCGGGTGAGCTAGCCAGGAGACATCAGTAGCCAGAAGAAGCCCAGCTGGAAAGGACACTAACTCCCCTGCAAGGAGTCCTTGTCCTACATGGACCGCTGGCTGTGATAGTTTAAATCATTGTTGGCTATTCCCTCTTCCCAGACTGCCACTTACTGGCAGACAGCAGGATCTCATTGTTAAAATGCTTGTTTCTCAGCCAAAGTCTCTGAGAAACACATCTGCAAGGAAGTTGCCAGGATTTGGGGGTCCTACTGAGTAAAACACCTAGGCAGGATGTCAGGTGGTTTTACAACTGGCCAGGAGGGTCCAGCTGGAAAGGCACCCAGTTCTGGACTTTTTTTTCAGAAAATGAGTTGTGGTCACAGGGGAGATCCAGGGATTTAAAAGGAAGTGCCAGCGCCACACAAGGCAGGCTCCTCGGGCCCTCGGGAAGTCAGCTCTTCTGGGTGATGCCCAAAGAGAGAGTTGGACAGAATCGTACACTTAGAGGATGCCCTGGAAGGTTCCCATGTGGAAACTGACCCAAGGAAAGGTTCTGTACAGCACCTTTGACCGATCACCAAGATTTCAGTGTGATCAGGGCACAGCCTGGAGCAGAAAGGCTCAGCAGGAGTGGACGATGTCCCCCTAATGGGTCGGGGACTGATCAAGGACAGGCCTGCTAGGATCCCACAACTGAGTTTTCTCCTGCCACCCACAGACCCACCAAGAGAAACATCTTGTCTATTCCTTCTGCGTCTCACCTCGATGCCTCCTCACTCCTGAGAACAGTTCCATCCCGAGGTCCTGCAAAACCATCGCCTCATATTGCTGCACAGCACAACACAGCCTGTGTGTCCACCTGGGGAAGAAGAGAGTGGCCACCTTGGGCAGCCTAAGAAACAATGCCGTTTTTCAGTCAGCTCGTTATGGTAAGAAACAGAGAAAATGGTCAGAGGGTGTTTCTTAACACTCGAGGCTTCATGGCGCTCTCTCCACCAGAGCCTGATCTGTGCTCAAGCATTAATCCTCCCCCAGAGCCACTGAGAAGAAGGTTCCCCTCCCCAAAGCTTCCTCCCCCCAGCCTGTCCCTGCAGGACGCACAGGACCCTCAGGAGAGAGGCCGTCTCCTGACCCGCACCGGGTCTGGTCTGCTTAGTGTAGGGCTCTGGGTTTGGGGGACTCAACATCCAAGCCTGGTTCTGCTCTATCCCTTTGAGGATGGCAGGAGTCAAGGGTACAATCCAAGTGACAGTTACAGCTAATTCAGTTACAGATATTCAATAAGGCAAGGAAAACCTAGGTGGATTTTCTGATGATTTAAAAAGTTTGCTGACAGTTCTTATACTTGAACAGTGGCCTTTTATTTGGCCTTGAGAGCCATCCAGTTCACCCTGGTTTCCTTCTGCACAGCAGCAGAAAGAAGAGGATTATAAAAACCGCAAACCTGGCTAACCGTGGGGCCTTCATGGCTGCACCCACTGAGAATCAGCCAACCGACACATTATTTGGACCACGAGAGGGGTCCAAGTGGGATTATAACTGGGTGTGGAGATACCAAATGAGGAGTTCGGCCATGTCGGCCACTTTATGGAGTCTGGGACGAGGGAGGCTCCAACCTGTGAGCTACATAAGTCCAGGTCTGTCGGTCAAGGCTCTGATGAAAAGCCAGTCCTCTGTAAATAAACTAATTTAGATGTGAAGTCCAGGGAAGGTCAGATTACCCTAGGACAGTATTTTACTAGTTAGTCAGCTCTAGACATTAGGAAAAAAACCCAGAAACCCCAACTCCAGCCCCAGGGCCCACAAGCAGGAACACGTCATTCAGTTGACATGGTTTGTTCCAGTTTTAATAACTGTGAGGAAGCGAGGCGGGCTCAGGCCGTGCTTGCTCTAGGGGAAAGGCTCAGGAGAAAGCAAGCCCGCAGCACAAAGGGAAGCCAAGATGTCCAAAGTGATAGGTGCAAGCAAGTCAGTGCCTCGGGGGCAGGCGACTGGGGCGCCGGGGGAGAGCGCGCCCTCCAAAGCCACCACCGCCTTGCTGGGCCTGTGAGCACACGGAGGAAGGCCCTTGGCACTGGAGGGAAGACTGTCCAGCAGACTGCCCTCGCTCCCAGAGAGGGGTGAGGTCACCCGCCACCATGGTGGCCAGGGAGGAATGCTCAGGCAGTGACCGATGGAGCCCGAGGCACCACGCATGGCTCCCACACAGGAGTATCTCAAGCGCCCTGCAGGAGCCGCGGGTAACTCCAGAACAACAAACAAATGGTATTTCTTGGTGATACTGGAGTGACTTACTCAATTCTAATTTTTCATTGCAGTGAGTTTTCCTCCCCTTCCAAAGTTATTGTTGACCTTAAAGGAATTAACTGGACAGATTCTCTATCCCCACTCTGAATGGCCTGCTGGAAGATTTCCTTTCTCTAGCTACCTTTATGCTGATGCTAGAATGTCCTGCAGCAGTAACTGGAAGAGATAGACTCTTCCTAATCTAAACCTCTGACAACCTGTGTCGTAGTTGATAGGAACCCAGCCAGCCTAACCCATGAGCCCTGCTGGCTTTGCTGGGAGCTGACCCCTGAACACAGGGTGTGATGGCACCCAGAGGAAGGCTGGCAAGGCCACTCCTGTAACCATTCAGCTAAGGGACCCTGATCTGTATCTTCACAGAAGACAGCAGTAATTTAAGACAGAAGCTACACAGGGGATAATGCCTATTTTTGATAAGTTTGGGGTTACAGGATGGGTGGTACCATGCCAGACCCCATTTACCAGTAGTGAAACCATCCAGAGAATAAAGCCTGGTACAAGACCTCAGTGCCACCTATGGGCAGCGATGCCCATCCACCCCTTAGGGGGAGATGCATACACCCTTTCAGCACAGATCCCAGGAGACACTAAAGGTTCTCTGTCCTGGATCTCAGGACACCTTCTCTATCCCTGTAGGCTAACTCCCAATACATATTTACCTTTGAACAGAATATTCCCCAAGCAGGGCTTTGCCAACTGGCATACTCACATACTTGGACTGTCTTGCCTCAGAGTTTTAGAGATAACGATGACTTGTTTGCACATGCCTTAGCTCATGACCTAAGAAACTTACAAAGTTTTCAAGGGAGGTCTATTACAGTACACAGAACCTCATCATGGGGAACCCCATCAAGGAGTTATCTGAAAAGATACTGCTAGGACTCTAAATTTCTAGTAAAAAGTATTACTGGGTATCCCATTATAAGGCTCAGATTTCACAAGTTCTCAACTTGAGAACGTTCCAACAGCTCCCCCCCACCTGCCCCGCCACCCTCGGTATAGAAGTAAGATTCTTCCAATCTCAGAGACTAACGGTAACTGGCATTCCAAAGTACACCCTGGTGACCATGTCCTGTAGAGACTTAAGAGGAAGATGGGCCCAGCACCAGCTCTCATCCAAATGGGAAGGCCCTTGTACAGCCCTTCTAACCACTCCCTGGACCATTAAGGTACTGAGAATAGTTAGTTGGATTCATCTCCCCAGGGTAAAACCCAAGCCACGTGAGACACCAGAAAATGAAAAAGAGAAACCACAAACCTCAAACACACACGAGCCAGTGGACCACCTCATTTCTTTTCAGAAAAGAAAACCACCACCCTGTGGAGCCACATAAGTAAAATATTTTGTTTTCGCTAAGCAAATTGTGAAGTTAGTCTTACTATTCCCTTGTTTACTATACTTGTGGTCTCCATCCCAAGTTATAACAGGACCTCTTTTGGATTTTTCCTGTTTCTCTTGGGAGCCTCCTGAGATGATTCCAAAATTGCCTCTAATAGAATAAACAGTGATTACTCACACAAAACCTTAAGGGGAATCACAGCTTTCTCCTGTCACCAACAGCTGCTGACAAACTTGCCTGGAGTACTAATACCCTTTCCCCATCAAACAGATTCACTAGCAGCAGTGGCCCAATGACATGGTCAGGGACTAGATCTCACAACCTCTGAAACACGGGGGTCATGTTTGTTCTGAAAGAAGCAGTTGCTTTGTCAATCACTGTGAAACAGTGAGGGACACAACACATAAGGCAGCTGACGGTGCTTCCAAGATTTGTGAAGGACTAAATCACGGATGTCCTGGTCAGGTATCTAGAGTTGGGATCTTGGTTACTGCCCTGCATACGGTCTTTATGAATGCTTCTTATAACCTTGCTCTTTAGACTTTACATACTTAATCTCTTAGTTAAATTTGTTTCTTTTTTACCAGCCATGAAATTATTGGTGATGGCCCAAACCCAAGATCAAAACCTGCCTCCATGTCCACAGCTCATGAAGAAATCCAAGAAGGACAAATATATCTCTCTTGAACTCTTACATCAGAAAGGGAAAGAGTTCCTTGGTCTCCACGGGGGTAGGGCCAATGCCCTTACTGACTTGGAAGCAGCCATGGAAGACAGACCTGCCTCCTTCTGCACCCTTTGTTTTACTTTTCTCTCATTGCTGAGACTTAAAATACCTGATGTTAAAGGAGAAAAGGTTTATTTAGCTCACACTTTGTGGAGCTTTCAGTCCATAATTAGCTGGCCTACAAGGCAGGGCAGCACATGGCAGAGGGGCAACAGTTCATGGTGGCAGAAAACAGCAAAAGGAACAAGCACAGGCAAAAGGTAGAACACCAGCCTCTTTCTGCCTCTTTTATTTTATCCTGACTGCTGGGATTAGGGTAGTGCCAATCCAAAACAGTGGCCCAATCCAGCAAACACCCACCCTTAATCCCAGTACCCTTAATGCTAGCATTGAATCATGAATCAATCACAAACTTTAGATTCGGTGCCTCTAAAAAAGCTGATCTAAAAGCGCATGAGGCTTTAGGGGGACATCTAGACACAAACCATAACACCCCTTGAAGATTTTCAGGGAACAGGTCTCTTAGAGAGCAGTAATAGTACAGGAAGGACAATAGGTCAGGGAGACCACTCCCCTCTACCCAGTTGACTGGGCAACACCCCAGGGCCAATCCTCCTTGCCCTGTTCCATGTAACTTGATCAGTGAGCTCTGGAACAGTACACTTCTAGAAAGCCCCTGACTTAGGATGACTCAGCACTCTGTTAGTCATGCCTGTCAATCCTACCTAGAGATCCAAAGAGAAGAACCTGGGCTGGAGCTCCTCCCAAAAAGAAAAAATCCAAGAGCCTGATTGCTTCTGTGTGTGTGCTTTCTACTTCTATGCCTTCCCAGCCCCCTTTTTTTCTGTTTGTGCCATAGACCTGTCCTGAGCAAGTTTTTCCTTTATCTTCAATGAATGAAACTGCTTTCTATGACCGGATGTACACCAGCAATTTTTTGCTCACCATACTTAAGGGCCTTGAATTTGTCTGTGGGGTCCATTCCAGGTTATCATCTGGAGGCAAGGGAATGTTTAGAAGTCAGGGGCCTCCTAAGTGCATACATGAGCAGTCTCAGCTATGGGGCTTCCAGCCCTAACAGCGTGTAAGGAAGACAAGGGGGCAGATAGAACCAGGCAAGGAGAAGCAGCCTGGCTTCAGGTTCAACAGGTGTGGGCAGCCCTCAGATTCAGTCCCAGCTACCTGTGGGGTGGTGAACTGTTCGGCCTGGGCTGGCACTGATGTCCAGCGCAGAAAGCTAAGAAACATTTAAGCTGCAACACTGCTCACCTAGCAGACTGGAGTACAGGGATGTCCTAACAAAATACCATAGTCTGAATGGCTTAAACAATAGAATTTGTTTTCTCACAATTTCGGAGGCCAGAAGCCCAAAATCTAGGTGCTGGCAGGCCTGGGGCAACTTCTTGGCTGGCAAACAGCTGCCCTCTCCCTGAACCCTCACACTGTCACCCCTCCAGCCGTGGCACCTGTTCCCTGTCCTTATGAAGATCCTAGGCACACTGGGTTAGGTCCACCCACAGCACCTTGTCTGCCTTGACTATACCTCAGAGGGTTTACCTCCAAAGGCAGTCATTCCGAGATATCAAGGGTGTGTCACAATCTCAACAGAAGAACTGTGTGGGGGCACAAAAAAGCGAACACCCAGCGTCAAGATCTGTGTGATCTATCTGGTCAGAACAAGACTCAGGCTGGAGGACTCAGTTACCGACTAAGCTCTAAGCAAAGCAGGAGAACCAAACATGTTTTTGTTTGTGTTGAAGGGAAGAATGTTGTTTGCTGAAGATTTTGGTATTTTAAAAAACATTGAAATAGTTATCACAGAAGAAAACTTTATTGTACATTCTTGTAAAAATTACCAGTCTTTATTTTCGACTGGTCTCTACAGAAAAGTGCTGATCTAAACCATCATATACATAAATATACTGATTGCAAACCAGTAAGAACATGATCAAACTTCTCTGGTTCTCAATTTCCATAAATGTCCCCATAAATACTAGCTCTTTTTCTTCTCTCACAGCTTAGTAAGACTACATAGTTACTGACAATTACACATTAATTTAGTGAAAAGTATATCAGAAAAAAATGGTCCAAAAGCAACACAATTATCTTGAGTTATCAATGCTCCAAAAATCTCAATAAAATTTATTTTTCTGGCATTGAATTAATATGTTATAAAAAGATGAAAAGAACAGAGGTGGTTCCTTTCATTTCTGTACAGTGGTAAAATCTCCCTGAACACCAAGTAGTGGATTCCTTTGAGTGAAAACATTTGCTATTGCCATAGAAGCATGATGTTGACATTTCTGGTTGCTAGGAGCATCACAGCCATGGATGTGTACACAGCAGCATTCTGTTGGCTCTGATGTGGAACTTGTTAATCAGCAGGATTCTCTTTTCATATGTTGGTCCAGTAACGTAAAGTACAGATTTACCATGTAAAGCATACACAAAAATCTGAATTCACTAACCCGAAGAAATAAAAGCACCAGTATGTAAGAATTTATGTTTAAGATTTTTGTTTTTTTCTTATGTGACACATCTTTCAAGAGTAAAAACTAAGTACAGGCTTTGAAACAAAGTAAGCACTCCTTAGTAGCAGAATGGCTGAATATACTGTGCGTCTGCACACCATGGAATACCTCAGACCGCAAGAGTGAAATGATAGCTATCCAGTTGACTGGAAAGCAATTCCACCACGTGCTGTCAAGAGAGAAAAACAAAACATATCAAACAGGCAAAGCACCAGTGTTCTTAGCAGCATTGTTCGCAATAGTCAAAATGTGGAAGAAAAGAATTTTCATTGACAGGGAATAAATATGTGTACCAAGGGATGTCGTTCCACTTTGCAAAGGAAGGAAATTGTGACACACGCTCCAGCATTGAGAAGTCTTGAGGACATTATGGGTGGTGAACAACATATTCACAGAAGGACAAATGCTGCATAGGATGATGAGTAGGAGGGATTTACAGTAGTCAACTTCATAAAGACAAACGATAACATGGCAGTTGCCAGGGACTGCAGGTTGCAGGCAAATGGTAGGTAGCTGTTTCATGAGTACTAGAGAGAGTTTCAGATTTGCAAAACAAAAGGAGTTTTGGAGATTGCCTGCCCAACAATGTGGAAGTCCTTAACTCTAGTCAGCTGTACTCCTGCAAATAGCAGAGTAAATTTAGTATTATATATGTTTTAGCTGAGTACAGTGATGCTGGGTATCTTCATCAGTCCTAAGTAGTTGGGAATGTATCTTGGAATTTATCCTTAACTACTCATGTGGGTGAGGTCACCTTCAAGAAACCCACAACTTAGCACTGAAATCTATTTTACCATCTAGCTGAACTAATAGTTCAGTACAAAGACCTATTTTGTTGTATTAATGTAGGAAATTTTGCCCCATTTTTGCTCTTGAGAACTAACCTAAACCAATTTGCTTCCTTACAATGATTGGGTTATTTGAGGTGAAAGTTGAGTTGTTCCCTTTCCACAACCTTCCCAAGGAGTCTCAGCTGGAATCCTGCCACATACACACAGCTGTCTCAGCAAGAACACACAGAAATGACTCCTCTGCTCTCCAAGGCCCACAGGTGCACTCTCCAAGTTGTAGCATTCCAACAACAGGTCTCAGCGGACTTTGGAGATGGGACTGGTTTGCAAAATCAAGCAATATTTCCCTCACGCTCTAGAACCAGCTCTCTGCATTGAGCCAAGGGAGAGCCTTGATCACCATAAATACATAAAAATATAAGTTTATGAAGGAACAAACAGGCCCTTCTATCACTTGGGATCTGGCACTTAGGGTTGGTGCCATACAAGCCTTGACACTACTCCAGGAAAATGTCCTTTGGGCTACAGAAAACTCCTCCTTGCCCCATAACACAAGGTTTCCATGTCGGAGGTAAAAGCTGCTGCAGAATAAGGAAAGTTCATTTTGCTAAACATTAAATAAAATTTGATTAATTTGCAAAATATTCTTCTGTTTAAAACGTTAAATTTATAGCTCAGTGGCATAAAATCTCAGCAACCACAAGTTCCTAAGTTCAATTCCAGATACCAAAAAAAGTTAAATTTATGTGCATAAGTGTGATTTCAACTTTGAAATCAATTCAAATTTAGAATTTTATGATACACTACTCTATAAATTGAAAATATGAACATTTTATTTTAATAAAATTTTAGACATTCAAATTTGGTTTTTAAATACAGCTATGCTTTGAATACAACTACATTTTTAATATTTTGATCAATATCAATAAAACACAGATTATGTGACAATTTTGATGATCACAATCTAGTGACTGCAGAAACAGATAAGAAAAAGCAATCCTGTGAAATAAAAACATAATGATTTTCTAATCTTTTTGGTCTTTATTAATCATTTAACACTACTGCTTCAACAATGGGACATCAGACTTCTTTTCAGGTTGTATAAGCTGGTAACTTACCCAGATTCCCAATTTAGTCAGTACTACAGGTTTTAGCACACATCCTGAACTTCATTTCACCAAGTTTTTAAAAAATTCATTCCAAATCCCCTATCCCACTTACCAAGACTTTTAGCACTGATTTAATAAAGAAAAATCAAGATAAAGCCTTCAGATAAGCATAACTCTTGCAAATGTTAACTAAACTAAAAATGCATTCCTAATTAGGGTATTTTAACACTTTTGGTGTTGATGACAACTCTCACATTATGTGTTACTGTTTAAGAGTATTTTAATGTAAATTACAGCAATTGTAACAATCTCTATATATAAGGTTGTTAAAAAATATGATGCCTTCTGCCATTAGAGATTCTTTCAGGTGAAACAAGCCCTGGATTCAGACAAACACCAACGTTGATCTGGAAAGCCAGTAAGTCATTCAGTTGTGTCCTAGGCCATTTTCTCAAAGAGCCAGTGGCCTGAGCCTTTAATTTCTGCCGTACCTCAAGGCCCTGTGACCATAACAGCATAGAAAAGACCTCTTTCCCTTATAGCTAGTACCCCAATGTTGCTCATGATAGGCGGCTAAAGTCTGAGGTTAGAAGTACTCCTGCCATTTCTACCTTGCACTACAACGCTTGTAGATCATGGCACATATTTGTGACAGTGGAAGCCAATTTCCCAGTTTAATCCAATTTTCCAGATGAGAGTAGACCTTACACAAGCCACAAAAATCACTTTATTTACTTTCTGAAGGGGCCCAAAGATCTCTGTGCCAAATGATTTGAACAGAATAAGATTACTTAAAGCCCATTATTGAGAAAGATCAATCTCAATAATCTTCTACCTTGACTACTACCTCTGCTTGGAACAAGAGTGAGCCCAAAGGAAAGGAAATTAGAGCCCTAAAAAAATGATTAAAGCCACTCATGATAGGCCATTTCGCTAATCCACTAATGTCTTTTCAATGCTTCCAGGACTTTTAATTTTCTAAACTTGAGTTTTGTTTCCTGTCAGCATCCTTCTGCTTAGAAAGCTGGCTGTTGGGCTGCCTTTGGAGAGTTGCTTTGCTGGAAAAGGCAAGCCCTGAAACAAACAGTTATCCCAGTTTTCCCAGGACTGAGAGAATAATGGGAGGTGGGCTTTCAGTATTAAAATCAGAAAAATCCTGCACACACCGGACCAATTCATAGCCCTAACTGGGTAACTAGCTAGCTTCTATTTTATCCTAGTCAATTTAGCCCAAAATAGAAATTTAGCATAGCACAGTTCCAGCCCAAGACAGGTGTGAGTTGTATTAATACATTTCCTATGTAAACTCCTCTAGTCAGTGCTGGTTGTAAGGAGTTGTAGCCTTATAAAAAGGGAGATTCTTCTTTGATTTCTTGAAAGTTTTAAAAATTAACTTCCAGTATTCTAGCTAGCTGCCCACATGCTGAAATGCCCATCCAAGGGTCCTTAACCATTTTATTTGTGCCATTTGTTTTAAAACCAAAAATGACCTCAATCCTGTGCCCCAGCACATTCCATTAACATCTGGCACTGCTAGTATTTGCTCAGTACTAACAGCTGCTCTGTCATATGCACCTTGGTTGAGCTATCTTTTAAGCTGTCTTCTCTTTGTCTTTTGTAAACAAAAAGGCTTAAACTGTCTGCAATTTAGTAAGTTCAAAGAGTTTTTTTTTTATTATGAGGTAGAATCCATTTTACCCCAAGGATTTAAAAATTCTGAAATAACTAATTTAACAAATATTGAGCAGTTCCTTTGTTACTAGCACTATATTTAGTTCTAAAGACAGGAGACTGTCTTAGTTATTTTACTTGCTACTGAGACAAAATACCCAACACCCAAAGTTAAAGAAGTAGTAGAGGTTTATTTAGCTCACTGTAGTGGATTCAGATAATTGGCTGGCTCCAAGGCAGGGTTGTGTGGCAAAGGAGCAACTGTTCATGTCAGTGGAAAGTAGCAAAAACAATTCGAGAGGTGGGGCGAGCAAACCTCTTTCCATTCCTTATAGTACACAGAAGTGGATGTAGCACTCATACCCTTAATCCCAGCACTGGACCACAAAAACTCTAGATTTAGCCACCTCTGAAATACCCCACCATGACTGCAAGAGGCTCTGGGGAAACATCCAAACACAAACTGTATCATTCCACCTCTGTCTCCGCAAAGACTCAATTACCTTCCTTTACATAAAAGGTATTTAGTCTGTAGAAGACCTGGGCAGCTCTCCTTGGATGCTGCACAACTGCTGCACCGTTGTTAAATCGAGTCTCCCAGCAATGCAAATCAGCTAAGGTACTGATGTATAATCCTTGAAGCCAACCAGACAGTTTCCTGTTTCCTCACACAGTGCTCTCTGTTAAGGATTGAATGCAGTAAGTAGGATGGCAGTCACTCAGCTACAGGAATATCAGCTGGGTACAAGCCTCAAAGTAAGAGGCTATGACTCCCCAGGCACAGAAGTTTACACATCAGAAACTAAGCAACAGCCTCCTAAGACCATTCAAATGCTACCCTGATTGAGTTATGCAGATTGCCCTTGTGCATATCATTCTCCCTGCATATTATATTACAAAGATGCTTTTCTCCCTACCTGGCTAGCCAGCTCAAGTTACTGATGTAGTTCCCACCATCCTCACTCATCCTTGAGCCCCTCCCTTCTTCACAAGATAATAAATTTTAGGAGAGGCCTTGGATCAGGGCCATGGTCTGCATATCCTCACTTGGATTGGATTTAGGACCCCTTGGCTGCCTATAACTTTGAATATGTCTTGGTGTCTTTACTTTTGCCGTGGGTCACACTGGAAGTGGTAGATTGGAATTAACTGGCTGGAATTCCAATAACATTTCTATGAGATTACAAATATAACTTTTTAGATTATGAGGTAGACTGGAAAAAGGATTACAATATTTGGATTACAATATACAATACTTAGATCACAGTATTAGAAGGAATTACTGTTGGGATTATAATATTGGGACTTCAATATTACTCCATCTCTAAGAGTTGCCAAAGCCTCAGTTTCAGCATTGCTGAAAAGTTCAAGTCCAAAGTCTCCACTGAGATTTAAGATAAACTCTTTGTTGTGAGCCCCTGTACAAATGAAAAGAAAATTAAACACTTCCAACATACAGTGGCACAAGATAAACACCTCCATTCAAAAAATTATAAATGAGGCATACAAAGGAATAAGACCAAAGCAAGTCCAAAATCCAGTAGGACAAACATTAAGTCCCAGAGTTCCATGTTCAGCATCTGAAATAATCTGGTTGTGAGCTCCCAAAAGTTTTAGTGACACCATCCCCACAGCTCCTCTGGTGGTTGTAGCTCCTAGTGCTTCTCTCTTGGGCTGGCTTTGCTCCCTCCTTGCAGTTTCCTTCAGGCTATCCACATTCCTGCTTTTCCAAACTTCTGGGGTTTCCGCTGCACCTCTGGCTTCATACAGCTTCATGCACTGCTCTCTCTCAGGGGCACATGCCTGGCCTCCTAGGCCTTCTAAAATCTGGATAGAACCCTTCCTGACCCCATAACTCTTCCATTCTACATGCACCTAAAACCATCATGTGAACAATGCCAAAGTCAGTGCTGCCAGTTGGGGAGCAGTAGCCAGACTTTCCTCTCTTGAGAGTAGCGCTCCAGTGCCTGGATAGCTGAGCACTCTGAATCTAATGTTGAGGAATAAATTCTGTATGCTGCTGCCGCCATTCTGGAACACAGTGCTCTGTGGCTTTCTCCTCAAAGCAAAGTCATTCACTTTTACAATTTGAAAGCTGCAAAGTGTGGAGTTCATAGCAGTGGAAGATACCAAAAGCAACAAGACAGGGTGGGAGAACAAGCCTCTTCCAGGCTCTTATGGTGCATGCAGGGCTACTTGCCCTAGGGTGGGTGTAGCACTCACACCCTTAATCCTACCATTGGACACTGAATCAATCAAAAACTCTAGATTCAGCTGCCTCCATGTAGTTATGTGCCCCTCCCCATGACTGCATGAGGCTTTGGGGGGACATTCAGGCACAAACCATAACACTAGGCTATCAGATTTAGGGTGGTGCCAAACCAATCTGTAGACTGATTTAATAATCACACACAATCCTGGCATTACACACTCTAGATCCAGCAAACTCTGTAATGCCCTACCTGTGACTGCAAGAGGCTTGGGGGAACATCTAGGCACAAACTAATAGAGGGTAAGTAAGACTAGCAGGCTAATGTGTCAGGCTAATGACTGCTGCACAGTATGTGAGCAATTGCAATGTGCTAATATTATCAGAGTTAAGTTCCACAAACTATGAGACTACTCAGGAGGAAGAGATAATCTGGTTTAGGGGTTCATGGAGACTAAATGGATGGTTAACACTGACTGGTTGATGTACTCATTTATTTATTCAATAAACATTGAGAGTTTAATATATACCAAACTCTTCAGTCTTTGTAGACAAACAATATAAATGCATGTTTTTATATGTAAGTTCTTAGTCTGATATAAAAGAAACAAGTAAACAATTCTAATGTAATATAATAGGTGCTATAATAAAGGTCACAAGGAAAGGTCTTGCTGAAAACATGAACTCTGTATGAACTTGCATGTGACACTGAGGTGAATGAAAGTGATGGATAATGAGGAGCATAGCTTTCCAGGCAGAGGAAACAGCAGGCAGAAATGCACGGAGGCGTAAAAAATGGGACTAGTAAATTAACCCAAGAAACAAGCATGGCAAAGGCTCAGGTGTGATGTGGGATGGATATTGTCTGGAATGACAGTTGGCCTCAGATCCCTACCGGTCTCTTATGCCATCTTGAAGGCTCTGGACTTACTCTGGAAATTAGGGGAAGCCACTAAGTGGTTTCAAGTCAGGTAATGTGACTTTTTCAGATTTTTGACAATTATCTGTATGATTATGGAGGTGATCTATTTGATATTTACCCTGTGATTTTAGAATGGCAGGTAGCCTTCACTCGTAGTTTATCTAGAAGGGACTAGGACGAGGAAATGTAATGTGAATTATCTAATGCTTTCTGGGTCATTCCAAATTTGAGGAAAAGCAACACATAGGGTAAGAATGGAAGAAACTTATACTGAAGTTCACCTTTGGCTTCACTCTTTCAGTTCTGAAAAATAATCTTTAATGGCCAAGTCTGGTTGTACTGTGGATTCCATGTAGTTTATATGAGTGCTCAGATAAATTTTGTAGCAATCTACAACAGATGCTTAGAAATCTCTTCACTGGGTTATTCTAACTAGTAAATAATATACACAAAGCTCTTGCCATATATAAGAGCTCATCAAGTATTAGTTCATCGCCACATATCTGAGTTTATTACAGTAAACAGGATAGTGCTAAACATAAAGGCAGCA
The DNA here is from genome assembly GCA_004027455.1 of Hydrochoerus hydrochaeris. Classification (NCBI taxonomy): domain Eukaryota; kingdom Metazoa; phylum Chordata; class Mammalia; order Rodentia; family Hydrochaeridae; genus Hydrochoerus; species Hydrochoerus hydrochaeris. The sequence continues at coordinate 17,486 of PVLA01010910.1, read as the reverse complement.
TTCCATAAATACTCATTTTATTTTTAATGTGTTATTTTACATATACCCAGAAGTAAAACAATTCTGTGTTGAATTTTGTATAAAGTATTATTCTATATATTTGTATAAAGTATTATTAACTATGATTTATTTCCAAGTTTATTTTCATGTCTTGACTTTTGGTAAAATAAAACTTTAATTCAGCCACTCTTAGAAGGATATTCTTATTCCCAGTGAGGGAATGGCAATATTGGTACCAACATATTAAAGAATTGCTCCAAATGACACAGGGCCAGTGTAATGTAACAAAGCGTATGTATTGAATGTTTAAAATTTTAAAAATTTATTACAGTAAGAGGCACATTGCCATTAACCATCCTCAAAAGATGTGTTCACCACATCTGGTCCCATGCAACTTCTGGCTCTTCCTAATCAAAACCATCATGAAAGAGGAACACGTTGACTTCACTGAGGGCATGGAGGCACTTGTGACAGTGCTACTACCGAAAGAGGCGCCGAGAACTGTTTTATAAAGTGGCAAGAATGATGAGGCATCTTTTACTATAATAAAAATTTTAAAAAATTTGAACATTCCCCTTATTTTTGATCATTCCTGCACACTAGTGTTCACAAGCTGAGGCTAAACTAAGACTTCCTCACGTCTTGTTCAGTATTTTTTCTACTACACCAAACTGGCAAATAGGAGTACATCTGCACAGTGCATGAACGAGCAGCTACTCTTAATTGCCTAAAAAAGTAGAAATCATGAGTACATTTTTAGATTTGGTATTTAATGGGCACTCGATACCTGCTGAATTAAACCGAACATGCACGCGTTCCCAGGTCCCGGCCGGCAGTCGTGCCTGTCCGCACGGCTCCTGAACCTCTCTTCCTGATATCTGTGACCTGCACGTCCGGGCGGCAGTGGGCCTAATGGGACAGCGTCCACGCGGGTCCCTGCACGGACCACTTGAAAGCTGCTCCCTGCGCCACACGTGACTCGCGGCTTCCAGTCTGGTGCGAATCACACTTTATATAACAAAGTTATTACGCAAGAATCCCTAGAGACTTGGTAGTTGTCCGGCCACGATCTCCGAACACAAAGCGGTCTCCACGCGAAACAGCTAACCCGGCCACAGAGGACCAAGCTCGAGACGGCCAACGCTCTGTTAGAAAGGCCAATGGCCACGCAGTGTCCCTTTCAGCTCCCGCCCCACCATGCCGCCTGCATCCAATCATATTTTGCCGTGCCGCAACCAAGGCCTGTGATTGGCCTCAATTGGGAACGGCATGCACGGGTGGCGCACTGAGACTTGTCCGTCACTTGCGCCCGCCGCGCGCCTGGAGGGGCTGAGGGGGCGGGGCCGCAGGCTGCTGCGTCTGCGCGGTGGGCGTCCTCGGGGAGCAGCTGCTCTCGCCACCGCCGCCGCTGCAGCCTCTGCCTCAGCCGCCGCGTTCCGCTGTGGAGATCCGCATCCCCGCGCCGGGTGAACAATGAAGCAGAGTTCCAACGTGCCGGCTTTCCTCAGCAAGCTGTGGACGCTGGTGGAGGAAGCCCACACCAATGAGTTCATCACCTGGAGCCAGGTAGGGCCGGCGCGGCGGCCCCAGGCGCCGGGCTCCCCGCCTCCCGCGCTCGCCGGCCCTCAGGCCCGCTCGTTCTGCCGCCGCGGCGGTGTCGCCCGCGGCCTGCGGCTGGAGCGCCGGCCAGGCCCGCGGCTCGGCCTGGGCCTTGCGGGTACCCGTAGGGGGCGGGGGCCCCGCTCTCGCAGGGCTGGCGTCCGGGCTCGGGACCCCGCGTGTGGGCCCGGTCTGGTGGGGGTGGGGTAACGGCCCGGCGCGTTCGGAACCTGGCTGGGCGGGCGGAGCGCGATCCTGCACACTCATGCTGGTCCTGCGGGGAGCGGGCCCGGCCGGTGGCCCCCCGTGCGGCCCAGGGGTCGGTCTCGGCCGGCGCGCGCCGCGCTTGCTCTGTCACTCGCGGCGGGGTTTCCGCGGGACGACGGCGCCGCTCGGACCGGCTTCCAAACTCCGGCCCAGACCGGTCAGCGACTCCGCGGAGCAGGCGACTACAGCCGGCCCCGCGCGGGCTCGCGAGCGTGAGGAGCCCCCGCTCCGCGAACTTTGGGTAGGGCGAGTTCTGTCCTGCGGCCGCGGGGCGGGCGCCGTGGTCTGCAGTGAGGTCCCCCGTTCCACACTGGGGCGCCCTCGTGGGGTGCGTATCTGGGCTGAGCTACCTACACAGGCCAGGCATGGACGGCGGTCTGGGTGACCCCGGCCCCTTCTGCCCCCTGAGGCCGAGGTTCCAGACCGAGCGGTCGTTTCCGTCCCTGGCGCCTGAGCTGCGGCGTCTCCTCTGCGCGGATCACCTGCTGGGCCTGTCCAGGAGGGGGGAGCGCCCACCGTCCTGCCTGGCCCCTGTTCCTGCGCTTGTCTTCTCCTTTCCTCTTAGAATAATTCTCAGCGTTACTTGCTTTGGCTTAACGAGGAGCACCACATTGAGTGCAGGACATTTTCACTACTGGAACAGTATTTGTCTTGTGTTGGTTCCATTTGTTTGTTTTTTAAACTTCCTTCTGAGATTTCTTTGTGGTTGGTCTTGTCAACTGGCTTATCTTTTTAAACCCCAAGGGGACCCCGTGTGTGTGTGTGTGTGTGTGTGTGTGTGTGTGTGTGTGTGAAGCGTTTGATGAACCCTATACAGTTGTTCGATGAAAGGTGAAAATAAGAAAGTCAACCACTAGTATGTGCTTAAAATAAACAGATGTCTCATGCCTTTCATCAGTCAGAAGGATTAGCGTCGCTGGGGATGGATCAGCCGGTCTGTTACTCAGCAGACCTGGCCCTGTGCAGCTTGGGCTGCAATACTCTCCTCCCCGAGGTGACTTTATCTTGTCTTGTTGGATTGCAGCAGCCTTTTGATCTGTGCTGTCTAGTGATCATACCTAAATAGATTGGTAATTGATTTTAACGAAGGGATGCTGTGGTGGCAGCAGATTTAATATACCCTGATCAGCCAAAATATTTTAATATCATGCTCATTGTCTGGGCAGTATCAAAGGTGCAGTTTCATATAAATGCTTAATTGCATAAATTGTGTGAATCCTAAGCTAAATAAAGCTACCGTTTTATTTGTCCCTTTAAGTCTGTATTTTACCTACACACTTTTTAATGCACCAGTAGGACAGTCACAATGTAAAATTGAGTTACTGTCTGACCCAGAGACAGTAGACATTTAGTCAGTTTTTGAGAAATCACTGAATTATCTAAAAATTAGGGAGAATTATGTTTGAAAAGAAGCTTAGAGATCTAGCCAGTTTAGCTTCATGCTTTTGTAACTGAGGACTCCAGGCTTGGATAGAATAGATTACTGATCCATAACTATACAGCTTGCCAAGGTGGCAGTGGTAACAAACATCTCTGAGCTCCAAGATGAGACTTCCATCAGCTGCCTTGAGTTTCTTCAACCAGTCGGCAACAGTGATGTCTTCCACAAGCCAGTGGGCAGTCAGTCATAGGGTGAAGCCTCTTGAGTGGGGCAGCTGCCTCTCATTCTTGCTCTCCCACAGATTTTTCTAAGATCAGTGCTAACACTGAGAGATAAAACTTCGATTAAACAGTGATGTTAGATGGAAACACCAAAACAGATTACTCTCATTTTTTAAAAGTTGCCGTTTATGGTTGTTTCTGGTTTCCTTCAGCCCTTTGTGTTGAACTTCACTTGATGTAATTTAACATTTATACTATCTGAGTGAAAATCATATTAAGGTCTCTAGAAGAAGCAGATGGTTTTGGGACTTGGGCAGTGTTTGAGGCATACTTCTCTGCCATAGGTGAAAGATAAGTGACTCGTCTGACTTGAGTGTAAGGCGTGCAGAGAAAACTGTTACGAAGCTCGGCTTCATAATTTGTGAAAACTTACAACTTTATTTTTTTCCTTGAAATTTGTAATATGACAAAATTGAAAAGTGAAATAATGCCTTCATTTTGACCATTAGGTATAGGGATATAATATTCTGAGTGATCAGAATTATATTATTGGCTCAAAAATAGTAGGTCCTTAAGTTCAGTGTCTTTAAAGAAAATATTTTGTGCATATTTCAGTTTTTACTGTATTCTTCCCAAAGCAAAAAAATTTCCCTTTTTTACTTTTTTTTTTTGTTTGTTTTTTAAGCATTTCCCACAACTTAAAAGGGTTTTATATGCCATTCTTGGCTGCGGTGAACAATTATTGCCATAATGAAGGACAAAGATAGCACTTTGAGAAAACTGCACTTTATCTGTAACATGGTACTAAAGCCAGGGCACATGTCGAGCTTGAAAGCTACTGAAGAAACTTGATCTTGATACTCGGAGACGAAGTTATGGAGGTTAAATGGAAGTTTTTAGCATCCATAGTAAAAAATTTATTGTTGAAATATGATAATCAGCATATGTTGAATGAAACCCTATAAAAAAAGAAGAGGTTGAAGGTCATTGTTTTGAGCGTTTTTTTGTTGTCTCAGTTCTCCAGACTGCTTAAGAAAGTGAAATATTCTCCACTAGTGACGTCATACCATGTGTTCCACCTTTTGTGCCTTTTGCTGTTCCCAACTACTATTTTCCTCTCAGGTCAGCAGAGGTGAATCAGGAAATGGGGAGCAGGAGCGTGACCAGACCATTTGCACTCAGTCTACCTGATGTACTCTGGTACAGTGTTGAGCACCTCAGCAGCCGTGGTATTATTTTGGTATTCCTACTGAAAGCAAAAGGCCACAAGTGCGGAAGAATCATAGTAAAATTATGCTTAGGTGGGCCTGCAGAAAAGGTTATTCTTGCAGTGATTCCTTTGTGTATGTAAGTGAGAAAAGACTTAGAAAAAAATAGTTGGTGAACATTACCTTATACACTGGTTGTTAATGAATGTTACAGATTTTTTTTCTGTTCTGGTAAATGTTTTCAAGTATTGAGGCTGCAATATTAGATACTAGTAAAACTACGTGAGTGTTCTACTCCCAGAGTGCAGAAAGGTTCCTTGGCTCAGTAACAGCTGTGCCATTTTTCAGAAGCTTGCCACCATTTGTGGGTCAAGCTTGAGAGGAAGGGACCATTTCTCCCCGCCCTGTTGGTGCTTGTGTCCTTGGTATAATGTTTTGGGAAAGAGGGGAACTATGCGTGGTATCACTGGCGCCTCACAGGTTGGTGGAGAAAAGTTTCGCCCTCAGAGTTCCACTCCTAAGCAGGGTGGGACGGCCTTGGTGGAGACGGCACGAGAAGCTTGCTGAGGCTAGTGTGTGAGAAAGAGCAGAGACAGGCCAGACTCTCATTTGATAGACCCTGAGAGTTGAAATTCTGAAAATGTAACCTAGTCCACATGGCTAGAGATTCGTTTAATGAATTAGTCATTAATACTGGCTAATGTGTTAGGATTCGTGTGCTCTGTGTATTCAGTAATGACCTAAACTGCCTGTCTTTGTGGAGCTTAGGTTCTAGTGGAGAACACCCATAAAAGTAAGCAAATTCAACTCCAGGTGGTGTTTAGCACCTTATAGAAAATAAAGCAGGATAAACAGGGATTAGATCAGGTTTGATCCAATCAGAAGGCAGAATTTATATAATTTTAACAGGGAGTGTTTAGTAGACTTGCTGTCAGGGGAGTTGGAGTAAGAAAAACCAGAGGGTGTAGGAACAGGTAGTTACAGCGCCCCTGTAGGTAGGACTGAGCTGGTGTCTGCAGAAAAGCTAATTCCTCCAAGGTGAAGCCCTTGACTTCATTGGAGGCAGTGTGGCCTTGTCTCTCCTGAGCTGCACTGGACCATTTTAGCATCCTTCACAGCTCAGGAGTCCTGAGCTGGAGGTCATAGGCTGAAGCCTGGTCGCGCCTTCCGCTTCCTTACTATATGTACAGCTACTGCTTGCTGCAGAGGTAGAGTCATGGCCTTAAAATCAGCACACTTAAAGTATGTATCATCTGGCCCTCAGGAGAGAATTTGTCAGTGCCTGCTTTGGAATATCCTAGAAAGCTTGGGGAGTTGTTTTTGTAGGGAAACTGCTTTGAAACCTCCCAAAGTGAGGAGAGTGACAGGGAAAGTTGCCCTCTGTGGTTGCTGCAGGCAGGAGTCTCCAAGGACACACTGCCACCAACTGACTGACCAACCTCTTGTCTTCTGTCTCCAGAGTCATCTGCCAGCAGATCTTGACATCAAGGCAGTTATAGAAAGAAAGCTAGTAGTTAAGGGGCCCTGTTACATGTTTGCAGCATACGTAATAAATGAAATTTCAGACCAATAATTTGGTAATTGGCACATAAACTGAGTGGACTTTGAATATTTTCAGAAGGGTGTGGAAGAAAGCCTTTCTGCGGAGGTAGCATTTGAGCAGGCCTGAATGATTAGCCAGTGAGGGCCAGAGGGCAGTGCTCATGGGAAATCTTGGGCTGTGGTGTGTGCAAGGAAGTGGGAAGGCCTACAGATGGGGGGAGTGCAAGAGTACCCGGGAGGCAGGAGCAGACCTCTTGGTGGGGTAGAGCAAAAGGAGGGAACCCATTGGATGGTGATCAGTTTTCCGCTGTGGTGTTAGGAATAGTGGTGGCTGAGACAGGCGCGCCAGAGTACCAGTAGTGTGAATTGGCTGTAGCTTGAGGAGGGACGGCAAAGAGCTGAGGACGATGCATAGAGTTGGCCTGAGCAACAAGGTGAATCCACTCGGCCAATTAAGGAACGATTAGGAGAAATATTGGTTGGGGATTTTGCTTGGCCACATTTTAAATTTGAAACAGTGGATCATTAGTGTTACAGATTGAGCCTACCTAATTGGAAATCCAAAATCTTCCAAATCTGAAATATTTTACTAGGTTTTTAAATTAGGGCTACTCATATCATGAGTACATATCATGCATCTATTCCAAACTTTTTAAAAAAAATGTTTTCCAACATAAAAACAACCATTTGAAACACAAAAGTCCCTGGCATTTTGATGTAAAGGATACCAACCTGTGTTGTTGGACAGCCGGTTCATTGTGCTTATGTGTGATGTGCACGTTTCGTGGCATGGCCACACCTAATTTCAGAAGGGGTGGGGAGGTGCAGTGTGAGGAGAAACAGGAGTCTTTCTGAACAGTGTCACTGACTTCTGTACTGGGATGTCTAAGTGGAGATGTCACTGGGCATCCTGGGTATGATCAGCCCTCAGGGTTGAGTTCGGAGCTCACAAGTGGCAGAGTTACGGGACAGAATGAAGTCATTTGGAAGGACAGATGAAGACAAAAGGAGCTGAAAGATAGGTATTCCAGAATTTAGAGGTTATAAAGACAAAAGCCAGAAAAGAGACCAAGAAGGAAATCAAGGGAGTCATTCATGGAAGTGAATGAAAGAGTGATTCAGGAAACACCCACTCAACTGTGGAAGGGATTTTTTATGAATGTTTCTATGTACCTCTGGTGTTTCTCATACATTTGGTTGGTCAGTGCTGTTCCTGAATTGTATCAAAGTCTGTGAGGGCTGAGTGTGATTACTGGAGAACAGGTTGTGGCTATTTTAACCTCCAGAGAGCAAATGGTGTTTCCTGCCGAGAAAACAACCAGCTAACTCTCCTCATTAGCCAAGCAGAGAGATTTGCCATTGACCCACCTCTTCAAACTTGACTGTTAATCATACTTATTATTTACTAATCTAGTGGCTATCTAATGTTATCTCAGTGAGATTTGATGCTTCCCTGATTGCTAATGAGTTATAAAACTCCGTGTGTGTGTGTACACCCATTTCTTTGCTGTTCTGTGGAAATAGTATCACTTTTGGGATATGTATGATGACTTTTTCTTAGTTTGTGGCTTATCTTACCTTCTTTTGATGAGTAGTTTATAAATTTGGCATAATATATTACTCATTATGTAGTTCAGGTTTTTAGGGGTTTGTTTGTTTTTGTTTTTTTTCTACAAATTTGAGTAGCTAGTAATTGGTTGCGATGGCATCTCTCCCTCTCTACATTAAAAATTCTTTCAAATTAAGAGAATTTAATATATTAGTTATTTCAGGAGGAATAAACAGCTTTATAGTGCTACATTTCCTTATTGCTTCTATTTTGATATTTTCTTGACGGTCCTATATTGTTTCACAATTTATTTTCGATATCTGCTGTTGTTCTCTGATTGACATCATTTACTCCATTGTAGTTTCAAGGTGTTCTCTATCTTCTTTCTAAGGAAAGAAGATAACTTTCTTTGTATTGAAAGAGAAGTGTGCATTTTGTGTCTTGATCTGTGTGGCACTGATTTTTGTGGGTGGTTTGATGGATTCAGTTTCCCTAGTTGGCCAGTGCTGTTACTGAATTGTCCAGTCATCCCTTTCCAAGTGTGAATATGGCCATTTTTGTGATTTTGTTAAATGGCGGTGAGACGTACATAAGAAAACTAATCATTTCAGGCCCATTAAGTGTGCAATTCATTGGGTTTAGTGGTTTGTGCTGTTGTGCAACCTTCACCACCGGTCTGCGGGAGTGTCTCCTCTCTCCAGACTTAAACTGTTCAGGATGCAACAGGACCTTCCCGGTACTCCTGTTGGAGTCTGTTATCACCCTTCTGCCTGTAGGAAATCAGCTTTTCTGGATAGTCCGAAGAAGCAGAATCATGCCATGCTTATCCTTTTGCGATTGAATCTCCTAGCAAAATCTCTAGGTTTATCAGCACTGTGTCATGTGTCGTAATTTTTTTTCCCTTCTTAGGGCTAATATTTGACTTAAAGTTTATTTGACCTTTTATTCTTCTGTTGATAGGCATAGGTTGATTCTGTCTTTTAGCTGTTGTGACTAATTTTACTGTGAACAGGGAGATTACAAACATCTGTTCAAATTCTGGCTTTTTAAAAATTATGTAGCTACAAAAAAAAAAAAAGCTCGGCGTGGTTGTGATGCCAGCAGTCAGGAGGATTGTCACAAGTTTGAGGCCAGCCTGGGCTGCATAGTGAGTTTAAGGCCAGCCTGGACTACACAGCAAGACCTGTCTCAAAAAACAAAACAACAACAACAAAAATACCCCAAATCTAGAATAGCAGTTGCTGAATCACATCGTAATTCCCTGTTTGTCTCTGAGGAGCCACCACTACCCTGTATTGTGGCAGCCACATTTTATGTCTTAAGAGCGGTTCACAGGGCCTCGTGTTTGTCTACATTTCACCAACACTTGTATACTGCTTCTTTTACTCATAGCCATCCTAATGGTTGAGAAGTAGCCTCTCATCTTGGCTTTGATTTTCATATCCCTAATGATGAGTGAAATTGGGTATCTTTTCATATCCTTACGGGATAATTGTCTATTCAAGTCATTTTTTCTTTTCTTTTACTCTTCTTGATGGTATGGGGGATTGAACCCAGGACCTTCCTACTGAGCTACATCTCGAGCCCTTTTCATTTTTTAATTTTGGGACAAGTTCTCCCTAAGTCACTAAGTTGCTCAGGCTGGACTCAAACCTGTAGCCTTCCTACCTCAGCCTTCTAGAATATTGGGATTAATTTGCCTTTTTTATGGTTTGATGTAATTTTAGTTAGTATATATTTGTGAGACATAATAATTACATTCATTTTGGAGATTTGGTGCATGCCCATATCATATCTTAATCATCTTCGTTCCCCTTCCTGCCCCACCCATCTGTCCCTCCATTTCCACTTCTCTTTTATTTTGCATTTTAAATGTTTGTATTTTGAATTGGGTTTTTTGTTTTGTTTTGTTTCTGTTTTTTTCCTTTTTTTCTTTTTTTTTTTTTCTGCATCAGGGATGGAGCTCACAACCTCAGGTTTACAGGGTGAGACCCTTAGCCAACTAAGCTAAACCCCAGAGCACTTGTTTTGTTTCTGAATTATACTTCTTGTATAATAAGTATATATCAGATGCCATTTATAAATTTTGCCTTTTCACACTATTGCTAGTGTTTTTTGTCCCCAAATTTTAAAATGTGACGTAGTCCTATTTGTCTATTTGTTGCTTTTATTGCCTGCAGTTTGGTGTCATGTCCAAGAAAGCAGTGCCAAATCCAGTGTTCTGAAGATTTTCCTCTAAAATTTTATCATCTTAGCTCTTGTGTAGCTCTTTGATCCTTCTGAGTTAATCTTTATAGATGGTGTCAGGTACAGGCCTGACTTTATTCTTTTGCATGTGAATATCTCGTTTGCTGGGCACCATGTGTTGAAGAGACTGCTTTCATTTCATAATCATTGTGTCATTCTTGTTAAAACCCTGGTGGGCTTTAGTTTTGGGCTCTGTTTTTCCCATTCGTCTGCATGTCTGTCTTCATGTCAATTCCATACTGTTTTGATTACTCTATTTTTGTAGTAAGTTTCCAGTTTATTTTTTGTTTTTATTTTGATGATGTGTGTGGTTTCCAAGATAAAGAGTCCTGCAGTGTAGCCTCAGCTGGTCTGGAACTGGCAGCAAACCTCCTCCCTCAGCCTCCTGAGTGCTAAGTACTCCCTCTCTTTTCTTATCTAATACCACAGAATACCATGCTTCTTGCAGTTAGTGGTTAACAGTGGAAAACTTTACTGCCATTTGGCACGTTAGTTTTGTTGCCTCCATCAGAAATAGAGTTGGTGTGAAGCTATCACAGAACCGCAGGGTTTGAAGTCCTACTGACTGTACAGAGCACCTCAAGTAACTCACCTTTTCTGGTTTCTCTTCAGAATGGTCAGAGTTTTTTGGTCTTGGATGAACAGAGATTTGCAAAAGAAATTCTTCCCAAATACTTCAAGCACAATAACATGGCGAGCTTTGTGAGGCAGCTGAACATGTGTGAGTATGGGCAGCCCCTTGTTTGTGGTGCTTGATGAAACCTTGTCGTGTGGGTGATATTGTGTAACTTAAGTACTTAAGTCTCATGTTAGTCATGTGAATTTTGAATCTCTTCCAGATGGTTTCCGAAAAGTAGTGCACATTGACTCTGGAATTGTAAAGCAGGAAAGAGATGGTCCTGTTGAATTTCAGCACCCTTACTTCAAACAAGGCCAGGATGATTTGTTGGAGAACATTAAAAGGAAGGTGAGCTATTGTTATGCAAATTAACTAGAGGGTTAACCTGCCCAGGGCTATATGCATGTGTTCTTGCTGGGATGAAGCTAGGTCAGGAACCTTGACCTGTCACACCCCCCATCCCACCTTGCACCCTTGGCTCTATCCCAGCTATGCTAGAGGTCCCGTCATCACATCTAGAAAAAAGGGAATGGTTCACAGCATTGTGATTGAGGGGAAAGTCCCATGTTGTAATTTGGCGGATCACACTACCTGAGTCAACTGAAAAAAATAAGCTTTTGCTGGAATATCAGCTCCACGGAGGACTTTGTCTGTGTAGTTCAGTGTTACATCCTGTGTGCCCAGAATGAGTCCCTTGCACGTAGTGAGCGTGCCATATCACATTTTTTAATGAATTAAATGTGAAATGAGTTCATGAAACTTGGGGAATTATAGGAAGTTTGGCAGAGTGGAGAAGCCAAAAAGACCCTAAGATGTCCCTGTTGTGAGAACTTTAATTACTTTTATCCTTGCTTCCACTCCCGTTGATCTGTAAAGTTGCTCTCTCCCTAGAATTCTGTCCTGGGCTTTTTGGAACTAGATCTCACTTTTGAATAAGCTGCAAAAACATCTTCTAGTAAGGTAAATTTGAATTGTAATTGTGGGTGTTTATGAGTGATTTTCTACATTTGCCTTTTGGAAGGTTTCATCTTCAAAACCAGAAGATAATAAAATTCGTCAGGAAGATTTAACGAAAATTATAAGTAGTGCTCAGAAGGTTCAAATAAAGCAAGAAACTATTGAATCCAGGCTTTCAGAACTAAAAAGGTAAAGTATTTCCAAATATAAAGTATATGTTGGGGGTTGAAGGATATATGATATTTCATTTAGTCACTCTGTTGAAGCCAAATCAAAGGTCGTTTTTCTGCAAGTATTGGTTCCCTTTTAATTGCAGTGTTCAAAAGAATATAGAAAAATAAGTACATCAAAATAACTTGATATGTAAGTTTGCTGATGAAACAGTAACAAATCTTTAGGTCAGTGTAAGAAACACAATTCTACTTAGATTAGCTTTTGATACAGGGGGATCAATCTTGGTGGGAGACCTCCAAATGATATAGGTGAATGAAACTCCCAACCTATTATGTCCGAAAGTTCGTGTTCTCTAAAATCGAAGAATGAATTTTAGGAACAACAGAGGTGAAGAGTAGAATATATTTGAGAGAAAGCTCCTGTCTGAAGAGAGACAGAAAGGGGGTCCCAAGCAGGTTGCCCCCCTACTCTTTCCTTTTCCAAGGATTTTTATAGAGTAAAACCATGGGTTCAAGGTGGGGGAAAACTGGGAACTCACAAAGCAGATCGGCATAAGGTGGGACATAACTGTAGTTAGCCAATAAGATCAATAAATAGTTCAGGTAAAATTGATTACATTAGGGACAAATGGGAAAGCAAGTTATGTAGAAAGCAGGCATTCTTGGAGTTGTGACCTTTACCCTGGAGGGATGGCATAGTGACTCCGGGTGAGAGGGAACTAATTAGAATATCAGTCCCCAGGATGTACACGCATTTGTTTGATCCTTTGTCTTGAGGCCTGGCCCACAGCTGGAGGTGTCTGTCCTCCACACAGCTGCCAGGTGCCTGCACTTGCTCTATTGAGGACCTAGCCCTATCTCTCTGCCTATAATATTTCTGATTAACTCAGCTGCCTGTAACACTTTCTCACAAATGAGGGCACGCATTTAAAAAGTCCTACATATTACCCAGCCTTTCTTCTGTGGATGTTTCTTAAAATTCCTCTTAGGAGAAGTAGGACACAAGGAGTAGGGAAGAAAGGATGCCACAGCGTTGCCCTACTTCACACAGCCTTAGGAAAGTGGGCTCTGATCTTCCCAAAGTTGCTTTATTTTATTTCACTTCTTTACTTGGTAGCATTTGCCTAAGTTGCCATAGTAGTAACTTGTATTTTACTCAGTAATTGACAAGGTCTTGAGCATGGTTTATTCATGTATTATTTCTACCGTTTTAAATTTGGGGCATTAGTTATTCCTGACCCAGTATAAAGAGTAGCATTCAAATTTGAATCCTGTCTTCAGTAAGCATTTTGCTTTCCACTTTTTCATATTTTATATAACTGCTGTTCATTTCTTTTTTGTCTGCAAGCTTTCCTTTCATCCAATTCTTTGCATCTCTGTTTAGCCCTTCAGGAAATGGAGTCTCAAATTATCCTTTCAGATCTTTATCTCCTGTGCTAATAAGCAGATAACTCATCTTTAAATATGAGTCCAACAAATATAGCAATTATTAAGTATTAGCGAAATCGCCACCTATATATGTAAATCTACAGTCATTTTTATAATAGTCCAGGTTAAAGATTATAATGGCTTTTGTGAAAGTTTTCAAAATACTGAAAATTAAAAAATTTTAGTAGTTGGATTATCTTTTACATCTCAGCATATCAGTCCAGCTAATAGTTAATATGTAATTGAAGTTTCAGTTAGAAAATGATAAACGAAGGAAAAGAAACTTAATATTGGCAGATCAGTGGTTTATTACATCATCGTTTTTTTTTACAAAAGCATATTTTAGTGATTTGTATATGCTTGTGTTTGAGCCAGCTCTTATAATAAATGTAACTTATTTTGATTGAAATGTAATTTAGTCTGACTTCAATATTTAGGGAATTACCTATATGATACTGAACTTTTTCTCTTAGTTCTCTGTACTCCAGGGTCCTCACTCATGAAATACAGTGATTCATTTCTTGGCAGTTTATAGTGAAGTTTAAATAAGTAGCACACATAAAATGTTTTAAGACCTGGAACATGTCAAGTACGTGGATAAACATCTCTTTCCTTTCTTTCCTAAAGTGAATCACAAGGTCAGAGTTGAGTTGGTTACCGTACATTAAATAAAGGTTAGCTTATTTTTAAATATAAAGTAATGAAACACACCATCAAAAGGAGTAATTGCCTACTATTGTGTGGGTGTAGGTGTGTATCTTAAGTTTTGCATATATATTGCCTTGGGGAGCAGATACTTGCCGAAATCCTTGCTGTTCCTATGTAATCAGAGCTGTTGCCCAGTCTTCTAAAAATAGGTAGTAACAAAGTGTTTTCTGGTATTCTTCAAGATACTGAGGTTTGGTTTTCTGACTGGATTCTTTGTTGGTTTTATTTTTTAAAAAACTGTAGTGAGAACGAGTCCCTCTGGAAGGAGGTGTCAGAGCTAAGAGCGAAGCATGCGCAACAGCAGCAGGTCATCCGAAAGGTAGGACACTCCGCTCTTCCCATGACTGATCCTTTCAGAGTTAAATGAACATTGTTTGTGACCCAAAAATTTACTAGGCAGTCAGTATTTTATCTTAGTTTTGGATACACAGAACTAAAATTACGAAATCTTAGCAGCTTAGGCCAAGTGTTCTGTATCCGTTTTAGCAATGACAAAAACATTTTGCTAATGATGACTGTCACATACTTCTGGATAATATCGCAGTGCACTCAGTGGAGAATGGCCTTTTGAGGGACTTGAGTCTTAGCAGCTTAATACGTTATCTTTTTTTTTTCACTGAATTTTTAACATTGTTGAACAGGCTTTCTGTGTTTTGGTGTTTTAAATATATTTTCAGCAGTAGGTGTAGTTAATTTTCAAGTAATCTAAATTGTGAGTTGCAAGATGCTGTGTGAGTGGGTAGGGTGGGTGGCCCACGCGTACGGAGGAGCGTTTGTGCAGCTGTGCTGAAAACAAGCGCGGTTGGAGCCCCTGCCTAGCGGTCGGCATCTGTCAGTCCATCTTCGCGCACCAGCTGCCCTGGTGAACCAGAAGTAAAATGCGAAGGTCCGCTTGGCAGCTATTTTTTGTGTGTGAATAAACGGGACTGTGAGTAGCAGATTGTCTGGAGGGGAAGGTGGGGCCCTTCCGAGTGTTCCTGCTCAGAGGCCCTGGGACTAAAGATAGAGCCCTACTGAGGGCACCTGGAGCTGGGGAGCCACCAAGGATGGACAGCAGTTACAGCAGCAGGCAGCTGTGTGACATGAGGCCTGGGTGTAGCACCATCAGCAGGCTCCCTTGAAGACAGGAGCTTTCTGAATTTTCTCTCACTAGTCCCTGTTGCCGCATCAGTGCGTCTGTCCTTGGGTGGTGGAGTCAGTACATGAAGTGTTTGTAATTTAAAAACTTTTACAGGTGACTATAATGCCTAACCCGATGAAGAATATCTGATTTAAAATGCTCCATGTGTATTAATCTGAACTTTGTGGAGGAAATCTGTTAATATTTCAGAAAAATATTTTGCTTAAATGTTGATTTACAGTATTCCACAATATGTAGGTACTTTTCATAGGTAAAGTAGTTCTTTTACATTTCAAGTTTTCATGAACATTAGTGTCTAGGCAAATTTGAGTTTGATCTATTTTGGTGAGTTGAGTTACATAACACTTGTTGACAACTAATAGTTTTTAATTTGGCCCTGGGATTAGTTCCTCGCTGCCTAAATTTAAAATTTGTGCTTGCGAGTGTGTGAGGTACCAGTTAAAGACTTCTTCAGGCACAGGAGAGCTACACGCTGTAGCTGCAGTCTTTTCCTCAGAGAAAAAGCCTCGCTCACACAATAGGGTATCCGGGCATGCAGAGGGAGCTGAGTTGGAGAATAAATTTAGCCAATGACTCATCTTGTAAATCCAACCATTGGTGTTTCTAGAATTTTCCTGATTCTGTCTTAAGTCTTCAGTTAAAATGTCTGCGTTTTTGTCCTTTGAATATTTGGTACTGGCAATAAAGCAGATAGTTCAGTAAGCCCCTTTTGGAGAGGAATGCGCTAAACCACAGGTATTCCTAACTGATAATACTCTTAATCACGTAATTGCGTGGTAATTTCAAATCAGTCTCCTGTACAGCCTCAGTGGTCCTCTGCTCACAGCCTCTGTCCATCGCTAGTGTATTTTTCATAGTTTACCTTATGGCCTCCATTTTTTTAGCACATTAGTTAGGGAGGATTTATAATTACCAACTTAGCTGTGCCCTGCACCAGTGGTTCACGTACATTAATGTCACCTGGAGGGCTTACTAAGGGTCAGCTTCTTAGGCTCAGCTGCTCTGAACTTGTTATTATTCAGGAATTTCTGAGATTTTTCATCTATAGCAAGTCTCTAGGCCAGTGTTGCCTGGCAGTGGACCACACTTGAAGAAATGCTACTATAAAATAGGAAGTCTTGTTCACATTGTCCAGTTGTTTTCCCTCCAGATTTAACCAGATGGTCAAGAGTCAGTCATTGTCTCTGATTGTGAATAAGAAGCTTTTTTGATGGGTGTACCTCAACAGAAATCTTCATAGCATCAGACCAAAAATGTTTTCTAACTCAAAGTTTTATGAACTATTTTGAAAGAATTGGCCATTCCTTCTGCCTATAACTGTATTACTTAGTGTAAGAAAAATGGTGCCTATGAAACACCAACTATTTGCATTTTAATGCAGTCTTCTTGAAAACATAAATAGTTGGGATTTCTTTCTCATAAACTTTGGTACTATCATCAAAACAAAGAACTTCCTGGAAGCTAATGTGACTCTGCCTAGTTATAAAATGTATTAGATTTCAAATATTAGCATGTGGAAATTCTGTGAATTAAAATAAGGGCATATATCATGACTTATTTTATAGGACTTGTGAATGTAAAGAATTAAAGAATTTATGATGGGAGAATTTTTATGTGTATTTTCCTTTCAGATTGTCCAGTTTATTGTTACACTGGTTCAGAATAACCAGCTTGTGAGTTTAAAACGTAAGAGGTAAGTCTTTATGATAAAAGTTGTTGAGTTGTATGTAAACATTTTAGTATTTAGCTACAAATGGCCTACAGTTCAGTGTATATTCCTGATATACCCAAAGAATAGTCCTCACTTGTTGAATTATATTCGCATCCCCAGAGTGAGCTTGCAGGTTGCATGTTCCTTATCCAACATTTTTGGATATTCCTGGATAAATTCCTGAAATGTTTTCAGATTTCAGATATTTTTGGATTTGGGGGATATTTACATCTATGAGGTATCTTTGGGATGGGCTCTAACTTGAATGAGAAATGACATATTTCATACACACCTTACATAGCTTAAAGGTAATGTTATATAGTATTTTTAATATTTATGCATGAAACAGTATGTATCGAGCACCTGAAAGGGCTGGGAGGGTCTGAAAACTGTCGTGTGCCTAAGTCTGGCCCATCACATTAGGTCAGGTGTGGAGTTTTTCATTTATGGTGTCATATTGGTGCTCAGAAAGTTTCCGATTTTGGAGCATTTTGGATTTTATATTTTTGGACTGTGGATGCTCAACCTGGGCTTCCTTCTCCTGTCAACCTTCCGTTGTTTTTGAGAGACAAAAACAGCTCACGTGGTCACTGTTTAGAGTTACATGGTTAATAAAGAATCTTTTTCATTTACATTAGCAGTTTAAAGTAGGAGGCCCATGTCAGAAAAATTCCAGAAAAGAGACCATTTGTTGAAAAAAGGGTGGATTTCTCTCTCTCTCTCTCTCTCTCTCTC
>PVLA01010909.1:0-58328 GCA_004027455.1 Hydrochoerus hydrochaeris | reverse complement strand
AAAGGAAGAAGTTAAATTCTCACTTTTTGCAGATGACATGATACTCTATACAGAAGACCCAGAAAACTCCATTAAAAGACTGCTAGAGGTAATAAACAAGTTCAGTATTGCAGCTGGATACAACATCAATGTGCAAAAATTAATAGCATTCCTGTACACAAACAAAAAACTCACTGAGGGAGAAATTATGGAAATATCACGCTTTACAAAAACATCTAAAAAAATGAAATAATTATGAATCAACCTAACTAAAAATGTAAAAGACCTATATGGTGAAAATTATACTATGCTGAAAAAGGAGATTGAAGAGGGTATTAGAAAATGGAAGGACATTCTTTGCTCTTGGATAGGATGAATGGACATTGTGAAAAGAGCTATACTCCCAAAACTATTATACAGATTTAATGAAATACCAATCAAAATACCATTGACATACATCACAGATCTAGAAAAAACACTACTAAAATTCATTTGGAAACAGAAGAAACCTAGAATAGCAAAGGCAATTCTATTAAATATTAAAACTGCCAGAGAAAAGACACAACTCAACTATCATGGAAAGCCCATTAGATTCATGGCAGACTTTTCAGCACAAGCTCTCAAGTCAAGAAGAGCTTGGATTGAGGTATTCCAAGCCCTGAAAGAAAACAACCTTCAACTCAGATTGATGTACCTAAAAAACTTTCATTCAAATTTAATGGAGAAACAAGATACTTCTATGACAAAGAAAAACTGAAGAAATTCATGTCCACCAAACGAACCCTGGAAAGAGTACTGAAAGACATACTACACAGAGATAAAGATAACCAAATTCCCCAAAACAACAACAGTAAGAAACAACCAGGTAGGATAAGCAATTAAATAAGAAGAAAAGCAGAAATAAACAATCGGAACATAGCATGGAAAAGTCAAGCCAGTACATATCAGTGATATCTATAAATATAAGAGGCCTCAATTCATCTATAAATGAAATAGATTGACAGAATGGATCAAGAAACAGGATCCCAAAATATGCTGTTTACAAGAAACACATCTAACCCAAAAAGAAACTCATAGATTAAAAGTCAAAAGATGGAAAACAGTATTCCATTCAACAGAAACCCAGAAAAAAGCAGCGGTAGCTATTCTATTTGCCAACAATGTGAGCTTCAAACCTAAAATCATTAAAAGAGATAGAGAAGATCTATACATACTTGTTAGTGGAAAAATTCAAGAGGAAGAACTAACAATTATTAATATATGTGCACCAAATACAGAAGCACCCAACTATATAAGACAGATACTAATGGACATGAAAACCCAAATACACAAGAACACAATTATAGCAGGAGATCTTAACAGCTTATTGTCACAAAGAGATAGAACAGCTAGACAAAAAGTCAGCAAAGAAATAACAGAACTGAATCATACCTGTGAGCAATTGGACTTAGTAGTTGTTTACCGAGTGTTCCACCCAACCACATCAGAATACACATTTTTCTCAGCTGCACATGTAACATTCTCCATAATAGGCCATATAGTATCCCATAAAATATTCTTAAGAAAATGCAATGCTATTGAAATCATACCATGCATAGTATCTGACTATAGTGCACTGAAATTGGAAATTAATGCCAAAAGAAATTGTAAAACCTATATAAATACATGGAAATTAAATAACAGCCTTTTGAATAACCAGTGGGCTACAGATGAAATTAAAGAAGAAATAAAGCAATACTTATAATTCAATGAAAATGTAGAAACATCATACTCTAATCTGTGGAATGTAACAAAAGTGGTCTTAAGAGGGAAATATATAGCAATAAATTGTCATATCCAGAAAACAGAGTGAGCACAAATAGCCTAATTCTCCATCTGAAGCTTCTAGAAAAAGAAGAGCAAGCTAAACACAAAGGTCATAGGAGAGAGGAAATTATAAAGATTAGAGCAGGAATCAATACAATTGAAACTAAAAAAACAATACAAAGAAGTAATGAATTAAAAAGCTGTTTTTTTGAGAGGATAAACACACCCCTAACTAACTTTCTCAAGAGAAAGAAAGAAAAATCCCAAATTCATGCAATGAGAACTGAAAAGGGAGAAATTACTACAGATCCCATGGAAATTCAAAAGACATGATTACCTACTTTGAAAATCTTTACTCATGTAGAGTTGAAAAAACAGAGGAAATGGACAGATTGCTAGAAACATGAACTACCAAAGCTCATCCAAGAAGATATAATAGTTTTGAACAACCCAATATCAGCTATTGAAATTGAAAGTGTAATTAAAAACTTACCAACAAAGAAAAGCCCAGGTCTGGATGGATTCACAGCTGAATTCTACAAGAAATTTAAAGAAGGTTTGATGCCGATACTCCTTAAACTCTTCAATGAAATTGAGAAAAAAGAAATCCTCTCTGAATCATTCCTGAAGGCACGTATTACTCTGATACCAAAACCAGAGAAAGATGCAACCAAAAAAGAGAACTATAGGCCAATCTCACTAATGAAGATGGATGCAAAGATTCTCAAAAAAATATTGGCAAATAGAATGAAGCAAATCACCAGGAAGATTATACATCATGACCAAGTAAGGTTTATTCCAGGAATGCAGGGTTGGTTTAACTTATGCAAATCAATAAATGTAATACACCATATCAACAGAGCCAAAAACAAAAACCACATGGTCATCTCAATAGATGCAGAAAAAGCTTTCAACAAAGTGCTACACATGTTTATGATAAAAACCCTTCAGAAACTCAGAATACACTGTGTCTACCTTAAACTTATAAAGGCCATCTATGACAAACCAACAGCCAACATTATACTAAATGGACAAAAACTGAAAGCTTTCACTTTAAAATCAGGAACAAGACAAGGATGTCCACTATCATCACTCTTTTTCAATATAGTTTTGGAAACACTAGCCAGGGCAATCAGACAAGAGAGAGGAAATAAACAGAGTAAAGATAGGAAAGGAAAAATTTAAATTTTACTGTTTGCAGATGACATGATACTCTATATAGAAGACCCAAAAAACTCCATTAAATGACTGCTAGAAGTAATACACAAGTTCAACAATGTAGCTGGGTAAAATGCCAATGCTCAAAATCAATAGCATTCCTGTACACAAACAAAAAACTCACTGAGAGAGAAATTATGGAAATATCACCCTTTACAATAACATGTAAAAAATGAAACACTTGGGAATCAACCTAACTATAAATGTAAAAGACCTATATTCTGATAATTATACTATGCTGAAAAAGGAGATTGAAGAGGCTATTAGAGAATAGAATGATATTCCTTGGTCTTGTTTAGGGGGAACCAACATTTTGAAAATGGCCATACTCTCAAAAGTGTTATACAGATTTAATGCAATCCCAGTCAAAATACCATTGACATACCTCAAAGGTCTAGATAAAACGCTCCTAAAATTCATTTGGATACAGAAGCAACCTAGAATAACAAAGGCAATTGTAGGCAACAAAAGCAAGGCTTTGAGGCATCTCAGTTCCTGACTTGTAGCTGTAGTATAAAGCCACAGTGATAAAATTAGCTTGGTACTGGCCTGAGGATCAATGGAACAGATTAGAAGATGCAAGCACAACCACAAAGACACTCAGCCACCTGATATTTGATAAAGGGGCTAAATATGTCCACTGGAAGAAGGATAGTCTCTTTAATACATGGTGTTGGAAAAATTGGCTCTCTACATGCTGAAGACTGAAACTAGATCCAAGCCTATCACCATGCACAAAACTGAACTCTAAATGGATCAAAGCCCTAAATATTAAAACAGAAACAGTAAATCTACAGGAAGACAAGGTAGGTAGAAGTCTTGGAGACATAGGGGTAGGCAGAGAATTCATGAACAAAACGCAAACTGCACTGGAAACTCTTCAAAGAATCAACAAATGGGATCTCATATTATTGTAAAGTTTCTGCACTTCAAAATAAATCATGAACAGAGTGAAAAGAAAACCCACAGAGTAGGAAAGCATTTTATCCAGAAACCCCTCAGACAAAGAACTTATATCCAGAACAGATGAAGAATTGAAAAACATCAAGCCCCCTAAATTCAAAGACCCTCTCCAAAAATGGCCATCTGAGATGAACACACAGTTCTCAGAGAAAGATATACAAATTGCAAATAAGTACATGAAGAAATGTTCACTATCAGTGGTCATTCGAGAAATGCAAATTAAAACAGTATTGAGATTCTACCTTACTCCAGAACGACTAGCTGCCATCAAGAAATCAACTGATAAAAATTTTACCCAAGCTGCAGAGAGAAAGGAACACTTTTCCACTGTTGGTGGGAGTTTAGACTGGTGCAACCATTATGGAAATCCATATGTAGAATCCTCAGAAGACTAGGATTGAAGCACCATTCAATCCAGCTATTCCCCTCCTGGGTATTTTCTCAGAAAAACTTAAAATTTCATTTCACAATGATATGTGTGCACCCATGTTCATAGCAGCACAATTTGTAATCACTAAATCTTAGAAACAACAAAGATGCCCACAAACCACAGAGTGAATGAAAAATATGTGGTATTTTTATACAATGGAATATTACTTAGCTATAAAAAAGGATGACCTTGAGCCCTTCATAGATAAATGGAGACAAGTTGAGATTATCCTCATTAGTGAAATAAATGAGAATCCTATTTATAAATATCAAATTGTGTCTCTAGTGTAAAAAGTTATAAGAAATGTAGAAGTAATAAAGCCCAAAATGTGTAATTCCTATTGTAAAAAGGAGAAGGAAAGAAAGTGCTCTAAAGGATATAACTGCATGTATGTTTAAGTGTTTAAGGTAGATGACCATAGTACTGTTCTTGTTAGAGCTTTGAGCAGAACTGCTTGCAATCTCATTGTTTGAAAGTCTACTTTCCATCTTTTAATTTTGTAACTTGAACAACTATTTCCAAGATGACATTATATAATTTATCAAGTAGTGATTTCTTAGTGTTTTTTTTATTTTTTCCTTTGGAGTTCTGTATTGTTGCTACCCTTTTTCTGTTTTTTTTTCTCTTTAAATAAAATTTAAAAAAAGAAAATGTGGTATGTATACATAGTGGAATAATACTCAGTTGTAAAGATGCATAAATTCAGGATATTTGTGGGGAAATAGATGCACCTTGGAAAATATAACAAATCAGAAATGCAAACTTAAATATTCGATGGTATCTGTTATTTGAGTTAGGTTAAATACAAACAAGTAGCACAATTAAGGATAACTAGGAGGCAAGTGGATAGGAATATTGCAAATAGAAAGGGGTGATGGAGACTCAGGGTGAGGAGAAATGGGAAAGAGAAATAATATGAATTAAACTATGCCATGTATAGATACCAAGTACACACAATGAATGTAAAAATTATATGTCATAAACATGAGCTAAGAACAATAACAGAACCAAGAATGAAAATGAGGAGAAAATACTGAGACAGAGAAAGGGAGACAGTAGGAAGGGTAAGGGAATTTGTAAAAGAAAACAGCTGTAATATACATGCACCCACTACCCAAGATAAATTTTGTTATAGTTTGTGTTCAGACGCTCCCCAATTCCTCATGCAATCATGAACATGGCTCAGTCTGGCTTTTGTGATGGTTTGTTGTCTGATGCTGATTGGTGGTGTGAGTGCAGCACCTGCCCGGGGATGGAGTGAACAAACAGTGTAAGAGCAGGAAGAAGGAATGTCTCTGTTTTTTGCTCAGTTAGCTCTTGCTGTTTGCAGTGGCCCTGAGTGGCAGCTCTGACTTGCCATGCTGCCTAGGAGCCAGCTGAGTATAAACTGCAACCTCAAAAATTGTAACAGATAAACCTTACCTTTCCTAATTTTGGGTGTCAGGTATTTTGTCTCAATGAGAGAAAAGAAATCAAGACAAATGTGCACTTTATGTATTGTGAACATGTACTAATAAAGTAAAAGTAAAAAATGTTTTTAAATTAAGAGGAAAAATACCAAGAGCCAAGTATGAAAATGAGAAACATATATAAGAAATTTGAATGGCCCTTAAATATATGGAAGTTTGTCTAAAATAACTCAATAGAAATATTCCATTATCATTTGAAAATACTTCATAATTATCATAACAACAGAAATGAAATTCTTGACAAAACACTCTGTTGGAAAATTTGGGAAGGAGCATGTATTTCTGTTGTAAAGTGGCACAATATCTTTGCAGGGAAATGTGTCAATATGTAATGTAATTAAATGTGTATCCTTTTATGGAGCAGTACAGAATATACACATTCATAAATAAATCAATACATGTATAGGTTTATTAGTTATGCATTATTCATAACAAAAGATTGAAAACAATGCAAAATCTGCTAGTGCAAACCAGCTGAGTAAACTAGCTATATAATAGAGTGTTATGCAGCCATAAATAAAGAACAAAGGCAACTTGTGAATAGATATGGAGTGATTACTGAAATACATGAAGTTTTAAATGATATAGAATTCTTATATTTTGTATATGAGAGTAAAAATATCTATGCACACATATGCATTTAGAGATGCCTCCTTGTCTTACCATGGGGTTAAATACCCATGAACCCATTGTGAGTTGAAAGTATTGTAAGCTTAATATGCATTTAATATACCTAAATTTAGCCTATCTTAATTTACACAGGCTGATAACACTTATGTTAGTTGATCACTGTGAGAAAGTATTGTATTGCATGTCATTAACACTGGGAATAGTCAAAATTCAAAATTCAAACTCCAGTTTCTGTATAACTTCTAAACCATAATAAAGTGAAAATTTTGTTGAATTCAATCATTATAAGTCAAAGACCATAGGTGTATGTGTGTGTGATAATATGAATAACAATATATAAAACTATCTTCCCTATGCTTACATATATACATACATGCTTGTATTTGCAAAAAAAAAGAATACAGAAAATACAATCAGAAGCTAGTAAAAGTGATGCTATAAATATTAAATAAAGAAGAGGATATTGAGATGGGTACTTCTTTGAGACATTAATATTTAACATATGCATAAAATATTGGAGCAATGAGTGTCAGTAACTCATCTTGTTCTGGACAGTGTGTAGAGTTTGGAAAACAGTGGCTTGGAGAAGAATCAGAGAGGGGCTTACCTGGGAACCAGGAGAGAATTTACAACAGAGGAAGAAAAGAATTAAATGGTACAGAAGAAATAAAATACATCCAGGAGGGGGCAGCCAAATTCTGTCCCTCTCAAATTGAACCACTTAGAGCAGCTGGACAGCCAGCATCCAAGAGACAAATTGAAACTAGAAACTTTTCATGCAAAGAAAACCTAATTAGGACTGAGAATCAGCAAGGAAAACACAAGATGCTGCTTTCAAAGTGGCCTTCAACAGTTACCAGTTGATGAGTAACCTTAATCCAGCACCCACCGCCACAATTGCAGGATGATAACTGGCAGGGATGCCTCATAGCAGCTCTAAGCCATCCTCCAATCTGTCAAGTTACCAGGGTGAATGAGGGAATGACAGCTATGGAAGATAGCTGATGTTTAAAAAACAGGCTGAAGAGAATACCATAGATGGGCTAGAACTAGTGAGCATTGGCTCAGCTACTTGTCAGAGACCAAGTTCAGCATGAATTACAGAGAATTGGAAGGTCACATTGGTGCACTATTCTCACTGCATTCATCACCATTCTGGGGGCAGAATAGCACCTTAGACTTTCAACATCAATAGAGACACTTCTTTGCTTGAGTTTGGTTCCTTATTCCTAGACTGTAAAAAAGAGATACATGTCCAAAATAATAGAAAACTTTCTTTTAATATAATTTAATTTAATTTTTTGCTGTTTTTCTTCTCTATTTCTTCACATTTTTGTGCAAGTATTTTCCCTTTTCTTATGAGTGTGTGTGTGTGCATGTGTGTGTGTGTGTTTATGTATGTGTGATTCTCTTGCTCTTTCTTTTTATTTTCCAGTATGCTTTATAGAGGATGAGGGAATTCTCCCTTGTCCCTATTCTTTCTACTTTATCTATATCTTTTAACCTGATTTATTTTTCTTATTTTCTATTCTTTTGCTATTTTTTCTCTCCTTTCCATTTGTCTCCCTTAAGCTTTTTCTCTAAAATTTATATCAGTAGTAGAATTGTTATCCATCTTTTCTCACTACTGATTTTGTACCCAGTTTTCTATGCTACTCCATTGTAAATATATAACATACCTTTATCAGTATTAGGATTCTTTGCCTCCCCCATTTGCTCCTTCCCATATCACACAGCGGAAGACACTTAAAAATGTTTTTCTTTCCCTTATCTCTCTGGAATTACCTGGTCACCAGCACCATGAGCATTAAATAAATGAATCTATAAAATTAACATTGACTGTTTTTTTCATCATTAAATGAGACATAGGTATTGCATTTAGTGCACATATGCTATGAGTCAATACTTGAGTTGTTAGGAAGCTTACTCTACAACTTTGGATTTCTTCTCTAGGCTAAAAGGACAGCTCCACAACTGGGTCTCAAGACATGTTATTTCTCAATTTACTCCTGGTAGACACTACTGTAACTGATTAACTGGTTATACTGTGGTTGATTTGATTACATAGGAATACTCCTGACTCAATGAACAATTTTGTGGCAGTGAATCTGTCTGCCAATTTCATTATCACACACACACACACACACACGCAGAGAGAGAGAGAGAGAGAGAGAGACATATCAAGAGTTTCTAACCAAAAAACTCAGACTGGATCAGACTTTGCAAGAATGTCTGAAACTTGACAGAGAGAAGTCTTGATGATGGGTTAACTTCAGTAATGCAGTGCAAGGGTCAAAAGAGTTACTGGAGTGTGAGCATTCAGACTCTGCAAAGAAGCTGTTTGGAAATCACATAAACACTGTCTCATTGGAATAATTGATATGTGTTCCCTTCAGATATTTTATAGTTTTGAGTTCTTCATCAAAATCAGACTCCACATCAAACTTTTCTTCCTATTTATTACTTTTCCCATTTCAAAGTTCCACTTGGTGTATAGCATTCTTCATTTAACCACCTCTCATTCTCCTCCCTCAACTTTACCTATATCATTGCAGAACAGCCACAAATATTGAACTGTCAGATTGTGCATAGAGGATAGACAAAATGCAGAAGTAAAAATTCAAGGACTACCACATGGAAGTGTTGCTGGCTTGAATCAGTTAATGCTGTTATAACAAGAAGTAATAATTTTGGCAAAATATAGGGAAAGAATCACAGTCATTTGAAGTAAACAATAGAGACACCCAAACAATATCTCTGAGGTCTATGGGGACCAGAAGTCTGAACCTAGTGACCCACAGTCATCCAGAAAAACTTGGTGAGGCTCTTGGAGACTAGGAAGCTGCACCTTGGGGCCAGCCTACATTAGACACCAACTCTGAGGCCCACAAGGACTGGAAGTCTGCTTCCAGCAAACTTCAGTCATACAGGAACCCTCCATGAGTCCTGCAAGAAATGCAAAGTTGCACTCAGTAACCTGCCAACACCTAGGAACACTCAGTGAGGTTCTCAGGGAATTGGAAGCTAAATGCAGTGATCCACTCACATCCAGGAAATCTCAGTGAGGCAGGCAGGGACTGGGAAGCAGTGCTAAGTTATCTGCTCACACCTGCAAGTACATGGAGCCTGTGCTCAGTGACTTGCAATAATCTGGTAGCAGTCAGTGAGATCTGCTAGGATTGGGTCTCAGTGACCAATGACCCACCCACAACTGAGAACCATCTTTGAGACCCACAGGGACTGGAAACCTATGCCCACCAACCTGCAGTCATTTAGGAACTCTTGGTGAAACACATGGGGACTGGCTGTCTGTGACCAGGAACATAAGACCAACAGCAACCCTCAGAGAAGCCCACTGTTGGACAGTCTACCAGAACTACAAGCAACTAGTACTTGGCATCTGGCTGATTCAGAGCAAAACAGGAAAATGACAAAATGACAGAAAAAAATTCAGTCTCAAACTTCTAGAAAATCCAGATCAAATCAAGGAGACACAGACATGATGAATTTGGAAATATCACACTTCAAATTTCTGAAATGTTAACAAGGAAGTAAAGAAACTACAGGAAACTGTAAATGAACTCAGATCACAAACAATTGCTTAGATAAAATAGAAATGATAAACATAATGAAAGAATTGGTGAGCATAACCAAAGAAGACATAAATAAAGAAATAGAGGAGCATAGGAAAGTGGTGGAAATTTTGAATGAACAACACAGACAAAAATAAGAATACATGAAACAGACTCAAGGAGGTATTCAGAAAATAAAAAATTCCATTGAGAGCAGAAAAACTGAATGAATGAGACTAAAGAAAGACTCTCAGACCTCAAAGACATAATTACAATTAGAGATCATAAAAGGAAAGATCACTTAAAAAACAAGGAAACAGGAAATAATAATTCAATAGCTGTAAGATTATACAGAGAGAATATAACACTGATAAGTGTCAATGAAAATGGAGAAAACACAAATGCCATAAAAAGTCTATGTGCAGATGTAATAGCAGAAAATTTCCCCAAAATGAGAAAAGAACCTGACATGCAGATAAATGATGCATACAGACCTCCAAGTAGCCATAACCAAAATAAACCTACACCTCAACATGTAATAATAAAGATCCCAGAAATTAAACACACAACAGAATATTAAAAGCCAAAAGAAAATAAACAGTATATAAAGGAAAGTATATCAGAATCATAGCAGACTTCTAAACACAAATATTCAAGTCAAGGAGACCATGGAGTAAACTATTTCAAATACTGAAAGAAAACAACTTCCAACCCAGAATGATGTACCCTGAAGAATTATCTTTCAAAATTAGTGGAGAAATGAGATATTTTCACAATGAATAAAAACTGAATAACTTCATAACCAGCAATCAACCCTACAAAGAATACTTAAACATATTCTAGAAAGAGATAGAAATGACCACAAGTCCAAGAACAACAACAAAAACAACAATCAAATAACATGCAGGAAAAGCAATTAAGCAGAGGGGTAAAAATAGAGAACAAACAACAGAAAGAAAACTTGACAAAGATAAGCAAATACATATCAGTTATAACCACTAATTTAAATGGCTTCAATTCACCAACCAAAAGAAACACACTGGCCCAGTGGATTAAGAAACAAAACCCAACAACATGCTATATACAACAAATCCATCTAACCCAATAGGAAACTCAGACTGAAAGTCAAAAGATGGAAAACAATACTCCATATGACACGAAACCAGAAAAATTCAAGGGTAATGATTCTGTTTGCAGACAATGTGAAGTTCAACCTAAGAATGATCAAAATAGATAAAGAAGGTCATTGCATACTTTTTAAGAGAAAACTTAAAAGGAAAAGACTACAATCATAAATATATATGCATCAAACATGGGAACACACAGTTATGTAAGATAAATATTAATAGACATGAAAAATCAGATAAGCAATAATATGATCATAATGTGGGTTTTAACACTCCATTCTCATAAAGAGACAGATAAATGAGACAAAAAGCAAAGAAATAACAGAAATGAATCAAACTTGTGAACAAATGGACCAAGTGAATGTATACAGAATTCTCCATCCAACATCAGACTATACATTCTTCTCAGCTGCACATGGGATATTCACTAAAATAGACCATATACTAGCACATAGAAAATGCTTAAGGAATTGTAACAGAATCAAAATTACTGTGTACATGTTATCTAAGTGTAACTACCATGAAATTGGAAGTTAATGACAAAAGACATCACAAAAACTCCATAAACACATAGAAACTAAATAATATAATCCAGAATAATCAAAGAGTAACAGAGAAATTTAAAGAAGAAATTAAACAAAATCTACCAATAAATGAAGATGCAAATGTAAGTTACTGGAACCTGTGGGCTGCAATGAAAGCAATCTTCATATGAAAATTTATTGTGGGGAAATCTTATATCAGGAAAACAGAATACACACAAATAAACAACCTGATGCTACATTTCAACCATTGAGGAAAAGAAGAACAAGGTAAGACCAAACCTAAAGAAGTGAGGAATTTATAAAGATCATAGTGGAAATGAATGCAATTCAGACTAAGAAAACAATACAAAGAATTAAAGCTGGTTCTTTGAAAGAATAAATCAAATCAATAAGCCCTTAGCCAACCTTATAAAAAAAAGAAAACTCAAATTCATGCATTAAAGCATGAAAGGGGTTAAAACACTACAGATAATGTGGAAATACAGAAGATAATCAATACCTACTACAGATAATGTGGAAATATAGAAGCTCATCAATACCTACTATGAAAATCTTTACTCTCATATGTTTGATAATACAGAAGAAATGGACAGATTCCTAGAAACATATGAAATATCAAAGCTGGATTAAGAAGAGGTAAAACTTCTGCATAATCTAATTTCATTCAATGAAATTGAAACTGTAATTAGAACTTTAGCAACAAGTAAAAGCCCAGATCCTGATGGATTCACAGATGAATTCTACAAGAAATTTAGGAAACACATAATACCAACATTCCTGAAACTTGTCAATGAAATGGAAAGGGAAGAAATTGTCCCTAACTCATTGCTGGAAACAATTATTACTCTAATACCAAAACCAGAGTAAGACCCAACCAAAAAAGTGAACTATAGGCCAATCTCACTAATGAACATAGATGTAAAAATCCTGTATAAAATACTGACAAACAGATTGCAGTGAATCATCAAGAATACTATACACCACGACAAAGTGTGATTCATTTGTGGAATTTATGGATGGGTCAACAAGACAAATCAATAAGTATCATATCAATAGTCTAAAGACAAGAAACACAGCAATCATCTTAATAGATGCAGAAAAAGCTTTGGACACATTCTAACACTGATTTATGTTAAAAACTCTACAAAAAATCAAAATAGATGGTATTTATCTCAACCAGATAAAAGCCATATATGATACACCAACAGCCAACATCTTATTAAGTGGACAGAAACTTTAGGTTTTCAACCTAAAGTCAGAAGCAAGATAAGGATATCCACTATCATCATTCCTATTCACTATAGTTCTAAAAACATTAGCCACAGTAATTAGACAAGAGAGAGAAATGAAAGGAATAAAGAATAGGAAAGGAGAAGTTAACATATCATTATTTGAACATGACATGATACTCTGCATAGAAGACCTTCAGAACTCCACTGGAAGACTTCTAGATTGAATAAACAAAGTCAGTAATGTACCTGGAGACAATATTAAAATTCAAAAGTGAATAATATTCCTGTACACAAACAAAAAACTCACTGAGAGACAATTAAGGAAAACCACACCATTCACACTAGAACCCCAAAAATGAAATATTTAGGAATCAATCTAAAAGAGGAAGTAAAAATCTATACAATGAAAATTACATTACTCTGAATTACTAAATTGAAGAAGATTTCAGAAAATGGAAGACATTCCTTGTTCATGGATAAGAAAATGGTAATTCTCCCAAAATTGTTATATATATTTAATTCAGTTCCAATCAAATTACGATTACCATAACTTAGAGATCTAGAGAAAACATTCCTAAAATTCATATGGAAAGAGAAGTTAACTAGAATAGAAGAGATAAGAGCAAAGCAGGAGGCATCACAATTCCTGACTTGAATTTGTACAGCAAAGCTAATGTGATAAAATCTGCATGGTATTGACAAGAAAACAGACCTCAAGATAAATGGACTAGATCACAAGATACAGGCACAATTAGAAACACACTCAGTGACCTTATCTTTCACAAATGGGCCAAACAAGTTCATTGGAAGAAATACAGCCTCTTTAATAAGTGGTGCTGGAAAAACTGGCTTTCCACATGCTGAAAACTAAAAATCAGCATGATGTCTACCACCATGCACTAAACTAAAGTCAAGATGGATCAATGATCTACATATTAAAACAGAAGTAGTAAATCTGCTTGAAGACAAAGTAGGTAGAAACATTGAAGATACAGAGGTAGGTAGAGAGTTCAGGAACAAAAATCAAACTACATAGTAAATGCTTTCCAGAATCAATGACTGAGATTTTGTCTCATGAAAAGGTCTTTTCTTGTTAAAAATATCTCCAACAGTGTGAAAAGAAAACTCACAAATTGTGGAAAACCTTAGCTAACTCTCTCTCATGCAAAAGACTTCTATCTATAGTATATAAAGATTTTAAAATATCAAGCCCCCAAAATTCAAAGATCCAATCCAAAAATGGACACCTGTGATGAATACACACTTCTCAGATGAAGAAATACAAATGGCAAATAAATCTATGAAAAAAATGTTTAGCATCATTAGTCATTAGTGAAACACAAATTAAAACAAAACTGAGATTGCATCTCACTCCAGAAAGAATGGCCAAGTTCAAGAAATCAACCAATAACAAATAATGGAGGGGATGTGAGGAAAAAGGAACACTTCTCCACTATTGATGAGAGTGTAGACTGGTACAACCACTGTGGAAAACAACATGGAGATTCCTCAAAAAACTAGGAGTAAAGGTTCCATTCAACCCAGCTATTTTCCTTCTGGGTATTTTCCCAGAAGAAGTGAAGACATTGTACCACAGTGATACATGTGCAACCATGTTTATAGCTGCACAATTTGTAATAGCAAGGTCTTGGAAATAACCTGAATGCCCATCAACTGAGGAATGGCTAAAAAATGATGTGATAGTTTTGTATAATGGAATACTACTGTCATAAAGAATGATGAACTCAAGGCTTTGAGTAAAGAGAGGATTTATAGGTAAATGAAAACAATATTTATTAGTGAAATAAATCAGACTTGCATATATAAATATTGTCTCATTGTTGTTAGAAACAGAAAGAATAAGATCCAAAAACTGCAATAGATATAATAAAAGGGAAAGAAACTGATCAAAGAAAAATTTTGTTTTTGAACAATCTTGGAGGCCTCTATCTGGTAGACTGAGCAACTATTTTGAAGATGAAAATATGCAATATGACAATCATTGTAAAATTCTTATCATCTTGTTTTGAAATCCCATATCACTATTATTTTGTTGTTTTGTTATATTGTTTTTGCAGTTTTTTATTGTTTGTATTCTTCATTTTTTAGTTTTGTCTCTTTAAAATAAAAAAATTACAATCTAGGAGTGGAGGAAAATTTCTTAAATCCAATAAATATTATGTATGAAAAACTAAAACAATAAATAATAAAAGAAAAACTGAATAGAATTCATAAATTGCAGAAATGGCCAACAGGAATATAGAGTATCTGAAACTAAGGACAAAATAGTAATTTACAATGAAGTACTTAAAGAAGTCACAAAGAAAATAAGACAATAAAGATTTACTTAGTAGCCACTAGCTGACAATAAGAATACCAAATTAAGTTTAATTAGAGTCAGATAAATACTAGAAGATAGCACAGATGGATTTATTAACATGTTGCCAAAATCTTGGCAGAAATTTTCTGAAATATAACAGGAGTTTAAAATATAAGTGACACAGAACACCAAATAATTATGACAAAACAGAAGCTCAACAAGTCATAGGCTGTTAAATTATCAGATATTCAGGAAAAATAAAATAGAATTTTAAAAGCAATACAAGACACACAACAACAACACACACATAAAAGCAAAGCAATTAGAATCACAAAAGGCATAGCAACACAAACCCTAAAGGCCAGAAGAGCCTGGGTGAAATTTTCAAAACCTAAGAGCAAATAATTTACAACCAAAACCAACATATCCATGAAATCTATCCTTCAAAGTAGATAAATAATGTGTTTGCAAGAAAAGACCACCTCAAAAGACATATGAGCACTAAATCAGCTCTCAAAAAACACTTAAGAATATTCTCACCAAAACTGTCCTTCAAAATTGATGGAGAATTAAGATACTTCCATGACAAAGAACAGCTGAAGAACTTCATGATCACCAAACCAACCCTACAAAGAATACTGAAAGACATTATAGATACACATAGGAAAAAATCACTAAGCAAGACAATTAAAAAGAATGGAAAGTTAAGATACAACATCAGAAAGATAACATGTCAACAATAAACCAATATATGACAGTTATAACCATTAATGTAAATGGCCTCAATTCACCAATTAAAAGAAATAGACTGGCAGAATGGATCAAGAAACAATGTCCAGATATATGCTGTCTACAAAAAACCCATCTAACCCAAAAGCAAACTCATAGACTGAAAGTCAAAGGATGGAAAACAATACTCCATGCAACAGGAACTCCAAAAAAACTGGGTATAGCTATTATGTTTGCAGATCATGTGAACTTCAAACCAAGAATGGTCCGAAGAGATAAAGAAGGTCACTACATACTAGTTAGAGGAAAACTGCAAGAGGAAGAGATAACAAACTTAAATATATATGCACCAAA
The DNA here is from genome assembly GCA_004027455.1 of Hydrochoerus hydrochaeris. Classification (NCBI taxonomy): domain Eukaryota; kingdom Metazoa; phylum Chordata; class Mammalia; order Rodentia; family Hydrochaeridae; genus Hydrochoerus; species Hydrochoerus hydrochaeris. Next base: position 41,954 of record PVLA01010909.1, on the reverse strand, counting down.
TTCAAGAGCACCCAGCTACACAAAGCAAGTATTAACAGAAATAAAAAATCAAATAGGCAATAACACAATTATAACAGAAGACCTTAACACATCATTGATATAAAGGGATAGATCAACTAGACAGAAAATCAGCAAAGAAATAACAGAACTGAATCACACCTGTGAACAAATAGATTTGATAAATGTATACAGAGTATTCTATCCAACAACATCAGAATATACATTCTTCTCAGAAGTACACGAGACATTCTCTAAAATAGACCATATACTAACCCACAGAACATATTTAAGTAAATGCAAAGGAATTGAAATTATCCCATGCATGTTATTGGATCATAGTGCCATGAAACTGGAAATTAATGATAAAAATAACTGCAAAACCCCCACGAACACATGGAAATTTAATAATACACTCTTTAGCAATCAGTGGGTCACAGAGGAAATTAAAGAAGAAATTAAACAACATCTACAAGCAAACAAAAATATAAATACAATTTACCAAAACCTTTGAGATGTAATAAAAGTGGTCCTCAGAGGAAAATTTATTGCACTTAGTTCCCACATTAGGAAAGCAGAACAAACACAAATAAACAACCTGATATTACACCTCAAACATCTAGAAAAAGAAGAGCAAGTCAAGACCAAAGTCAAAAGAATGGAGGACATTATAAAGATCAGAGCAGAAATTAATGCAATAAAGACTAAGAAAACAATACAAAAAATCAATGAATCAAAGAGTTGTTTCTTTGAAAGAATAAATAAAATTGATAAGCCCCTAGTCAACCTAATTAAAAAAAGGAAAGAAAAGACTCAAATTCATGCAATACAGAATAAAACTGGTGAAATCACTATCCACCCTGTGGAAATACAGATCATCAACAACTATTTAGAAAACCTCTACTCTCATAGGTTCAGTAACACAGAAGAAATGGACAGATTCCTAGAAACATATGAACCACCAAAGCTGGATCAAGAAGATGTAAAACTGCTGAACAACCCAATTTCTATGAATGAAATTGAAAATGTAATCAAGTCCCTACCAACAAAAAAGAGCCCAGGCCCAGACAGATTCACTGCAGAATTCTCCAAGAAATACGAAGAAGACTTAATGCTGACACTCCTCAAACTCTTCAATGAAATTGAAAGGGAAGCAACTCTCCCTAAGTCATTCCTGGTACCAAATATCACTGTATTACCAAAACCTGAAAAAGACCCAACTAAAAAAGAGAACTAAAGGCCAATCTCCCTAATGAACATAGATGCAAAAATTCTCAATAAAATATTGGCAAACAGGATGCAGCAAATCATCAAGAAGATTATACACCATGACCAAATGGGATTCATCCCAGGCATGCAGGGATGGCTCAGCATACAAAAATCAATAAATGTAATCCACCATGTAAATGGAGCCAAAAGTAAGAATCACATGATCATTTCTATAGATGTAGAAAAAGCTTTTGATAAGATCCAACACCCATTCATGATAAGAATCTTACAGAGAATTGGAATAGATGGACTTTACCTCAATATGATAATAACCATCTACAACAAACCAACAGCCAGTGTCATATTAAATGTCCAAAAACTGAAAGCCTTTATCTTGAAATCAGGCACAAGAAAAGGATGTCCCTTATCACCTCTTCTATTCAACATAGTACTGGAAATAGTAGCCAAAGCAATTAGATAAGAGAGAGAAATAAAAGGAGTAAAGATAGGAAAAGAAGAACTTAAACTATCATTATTTGCAGATGACATGATACTCTACATAGAAGACTGCCAAATCTCCACTGAAAGACTCCAAGATATAATACATAAATTCAGCAATGTAGCTGGATACAAAGTCAATACTCAAAAATCAATAGAATTCTTATACACTAACAACAAAATCACCGAGAGAGAAATAAGAGAAGCCACACCATTTGCACTAGCATCCAAAAAAGTGAAATACTTAAGAATTAATCTAACAAAAGTTGTAAAAGAGTTGTACAGGGAAAATTATAATACCCTGCAAAAAGAAATCAAAGAGGACCTCAGTCAATGGACCCTTATTCATGGGTAGGAAGAATAAATATTGTGAAATAGCCATTCTCCCAAAATTGTTACACAGATTCAATACAATCTCAATGAAAATACCACTAACATACCTCATAGATCTAGAGAAATAACTCTTAAAATTCATCTGGAAGCAGAAGAGACCTAGAATATCAAAGGCAATTCTAAGCAGCAAAGCCAAGGCAGGAGGCATCACAATCCCTGACTTGAAGTTATACAACAAAGCTACTGTAGTAAAATCAACATGGTATTGGAATAAAAACAGACCTGAAGATCAATGGAATAGGCTAGAAGATATACCTACGAACATATTCAGCCACCTTATCTTTGATAAAGGGGCCAAGCATATTCACTGGAAAAACAATAGTCTCTTTAATAAATGGTGCTGGAAAAACTGGCTTACCATATGCCAAAAACTAAAATTAGACTCATGCCTGTTATCATGTACTAAACTAAAATCTAAATAGATCAAAGATCTAAATATTAAAACAGAATCACTAAATCTGTTGGAAGACAAAGTAGGTAAAAATCTTGAAGACATAGGGGCTGGTAGAGAATTCATTAACAAGAACCGAACTGCACAGGAAATACTTCCCAGAATCAATAACTGGGATCACATCTTATTAAAGAGTTTCTTCATGTGCAAAGAAATCTCCAGCAGAGTGAAAAGAAAACCCACAAACTGGGAAAAAATCTTATTGAACTGTCCCTCAGACAGAGGACTTCTGTCTAGAATTTATAAAGAATTTTAAAAAATTAGACCCCTGAAATTCAAAGATCCAATCCAAAAATGGGCATCAGAAATAAACACGCAGTTCTCAGATGAAGAAATATGAATGACAAATAAATACATGGAAAAATATTCATCATCATTGGTCATTAGAGAAATGCAAATTAAAACCACACTTAGATTCCATCTCACTCCAGAAAGAATGGTCAGGATCAATAAAACTACCAACAACAAATGCTGAAGAGGCCGTGCGGAAAAGGGAACTCTTCTGCACTGTTGGTGGGAGTATAGACTGGTGCAACCACTGTGGAGGTCAATCTGGAGATTCCTCAAAAAGCTGCGGTTGGAGGTCCCATTTGACCCAGCTATTCCACTCTTAGGCATGTTCCCAGAAGAACTAAAAACTTGTTACCACAGTGATATATGTGCACCCATGTTTATAGCACTACAATTTGTAATAGCCAGATCTTGGAAACAACCTAAGTGCCCATCAACCAAGGAATGGATAAAAAAATTGTGGTACTTTTGTACAATGGAGTACTACTCAGCTATAAAGAATGATCACATTGAGATATTTATAAATTAATGGGTGCAACTTGAATCCATACTCATAAGTGAAATAAATCAAACTCATATGTATAAATGCTGTATAGTCTCCCTAAGTGTAAAAAATGGTAAGAGTACAGAAGATTTTATGGTAATCATGGTTCACCATTATATTGCTTTGAAGTCTTATGTTTTCATTCATTGATTGGAATGCTTTTATTCTGTTTTGTTTGATCTTATTATATGTGATGGTATGAATAGTTATTTTGAAGAAAGACAATATGGCAGCCATTGTTGATTTAATATCATCTTGCTCTGAAGTCCTACCATGCTTTTGTTTTTCTATTACCATTGGTTCTATCATTCTGTGTCTTATTGGATTTTAGTATGTATGATAATATAAACAAATTTTTTATGGAAAATTAGATAACATAGTAGCCATTATTTATCTTCAGTTATTTGGTTCAGAATGCCTTGAAGTACTTTCACTCTCTTGAATGGTTTTCTTCTATTCTCTTATGTTTGACATTGTGGTGTGTAAAGCTAAGCTCAACTATTTCAAGGAAAGAGACATTATGATAGCTACTGTTAATATCCATTTGTCTTGTTGTGAAGTGCTATGTTGCTTACATTGTTCTGTTCTGATATGCTTAGATCTGTCATCTTTTGTTTTATTCTCTTTAAGATAAAAAAATTTAAAAAAGTATATTCTCACTAGAAATAATGAATTTATGTGGTTAAAGCCAGAAGAAAATAGAGATATCAATGGACCTAGAACAACCAAAAAAATTAGGAAAATAAAAACAAAGTATAAAATAAAATATCAAGAAGGCAATGATACTAATTAATCAACACATCTCAGTGATATATCTCAACTTTAACAGCCTCAATTTTCTGACTAAAAGACACAGATTTGCAGAATCCAACATTTTTTGTGTTAAAGAATCTCTACTACTTCAGAAAGATGGTCATAAAATAAAGTGTAAATGATAAAAAACAATATTTCCTGCACAAGGATCATGAAAACAAACAAGGATAGCATTTATAATGTCAGATTTGACAAATTTCAAGCTAAAGTAATTAGAAAAGACAAAGAAGGTCACTATATGCTACTAAAGGGAACAAATATATAAGAAGTGATAACACTGATAAACATGTGCAACATATGTGCAACATATCTCCATTTTTTAAAACTGCTGAAATTAAACATCAGCACAACTGTAGTGGAAAAATTTAACACCCCACTTTTGCAAAGAGATAGATCAAACAAACAAACAAAAACAATAAAGAAACATCAGACCTGAACCACATCAGTAAATGCTGGGATATTTATAGAATATTCTACCCCTCTTTAATATAATATACTTTTTTCAGCAACACCTTGTGCTTTTTCCAAAATATATCACATACTAGTCCACAAAACCTGCTTAAGTAAACATAAAAGAATGGAGATTATCTTGGTAATATTATCAGCTTACAGTGCAATGAAAATAGAAATCAATAAGAAAGAAATTTTACAAAATGCAAAATTTCCTGGGAAATTAACAACATACTCCTAAACAAACAGTGGGTTACAGAAGAAATCAAAGAAGAGATTTAAAAATGTCTGGAACTAAGTGACAGTTCCTGTACAACACACCAAAACTCTGGAGTTATTATGAAAGCAATTCTAAGAGAAAAACTCATTGCAACCAATTCTCACATTAGGAAAACCAATCAAGGGCAAATAAATAACCTGATGAGATATCTTAAAGATACTTGAGAAAGGCAACAAACCAGCCCCAAACCAAAATTGAGGGTTGAAATCACAAAGATGAGAGTACTAAAAAATGGAATTGAGGCTTTATAAAACAGTAAAAAAATCAGTTAATCAAAGAGCTGGTTATTTGAAAGAATAAATAAAATACCTAAATGATTACTAGGAGAAAGAAGAAAAGATTCACATTAGTGAAACTGGAAACAAAAAGGTGAAATCACAGCAGACATTGTTGAATGAAGATAGTTACTACTTCAAAAAATCATATTATAGCAATTTACTAAATTCTGAAGAAAGTAACAGTTTCTTAGACACATAATTGTTACCAAAACTTACTCAAAAAGATAAAATATACTTAATAGCTCACTAACAAATAATAAAATTAACATAGTAATAAAATTCCTACCCACTTAAGAAAGACCAGGACCTGATATATTCATTGCTGAATTCTACAAAATATTTACAGATGTTATATCACCAATACTTAAGTTCTTCAAAGAAATTGAAAGGATTGCCATGATCCCAATTTCATGCATGGAAGCTAGTATTACCCTGATCACAAAACTGGATAAAGATCCAACTGAAAAATAAAACTATAGGCCAATCTCCTTTATGTGCATAGGTACAAATATCTTCAACAAGATATTACCAAATACAATACAGAAAATCATCAAAAAGATCATAAATCATGTTCAAGAAGGTTTCAACTCAGAGATACAAGAATGGTTTAGAATATGGAAATCAATAAATGTAATTCATCATGAAATCAAAGCAAGGACAAAAAGACATGATCATATCAAGAGATGCTTAAAAGACTTTCAACAGAACCCAAAATCCCTTCATAATAATAACCCTGAAGAAAACAGCAATAAAAGGACCATAGCTGACTATAACAATCTATTTATGACAAACCATAAACCAGTATCATATTAAAAAGTGAAAAACTAAAAATATTTCCAGTAAAATCAGAAATGACAAGGATGTTCACTATAAGCTTGTTCAACACAGTACTTGAAAAATTAACAAGAGCAATTAGATAAGAAAAAGAAATAACAAATTATCATTATTTGCTGATGACATGATGCTCTATATAGAAAAGCTAAAGAAAAGAGTCTTAGAATTAATAAGCAACTGCAACAATATAAAATTATACAAGATCAATACACAAAAATCATTAACATTTGGGTACACCAATAATGAACTTAATGAGAAGAAAATTATAAAAACATTACCATTCATAGCAGCTTCAAGCAATATGAAATACCTAGGAATTAACCTAACCAACTAAGTTAAATACTTCTACAATACAGCTACAGTATTCTAAAAAAAGAGATTGAAAAGTATATCATAAAAAAATTCCCCTGCTTTTGGATATGCCAAACCAATATTTTCAAAGTGACCATTATCCAATATACAGATTCAGTGCAGTACCAATCAAAATTTCAAAAGTATACATGACAGAACTAGACAAAATGATCCCAAAATTAATATGGGTTCAGAAGAGACCCAGAATAGAGATTTTGGGCAAGAATTGCAATACAGGAGGAAGAGCAATACTTTACCTGACTTCAAAGCATGCTACAAAGCAATATTCATAAAAATACATGGTAGTGGAACACAAACTGACACATAGATCAATGGAGCAGAATAAACAATATGGAAACTGGTCTTGACACTCAGCTACTTGATCTTGGATAAAGGGGCAAAAAGTATATGTTGTAGAAAACCTAGGCAATTGAACAAGCGGTACTAGAAAAATTGGTTTTCTGTTTTCAGAAGATTGAAATTGTTCCCTTACTTCTCACCATATATTAAAGTAAAAATAATCAAATATCTAAGCATTAAAACAGAAATATTCAACCAATTGAGAGATAAAATAGGCAAACTACTTCAAGATAAAGGTTTAGGATAGGATTCTCTAATCAAAACCTCTACTTTAGAAGAAATAAGGTCAAGAATCAACAAATGGGCCATTCACAGGTCCCAGGGAGGAGAACAAGAAGCCAGTCCCTTTCACTGCCTGATCAGCACTATGAGCAGGCAGTGGGGAGGAGATCAAGAAGCCAGACACTTTCTGTGAGTCAACACCATTTGCAGGCCTCAGGGAGGAAAACCTCCAGTCCCTTCTTGAGTGTGGGCTGGGAGACAAGAAGAGCCAAAATTCTCCCTCTCATACACTGTAAGCGATCAGTCGATCTGGAGAAACACAGCCTGAGATGATAGCTATTGAAGTAAAATACAACTTAATGCATGTAGTGCTTAGTGTTTTATTGACTTTGCAGACCTAATGCCAGTAGTCCAATAATCTATTTAGAGGATAACAGTGTATTGTTTTCACTGTTTTGCTTTTACTATGTCTGATGATATCAGCAGCTATTTTGAAGACAGCAAGAGGCATTATGGTAACCAGTGTTGATTTCCTATTACCTTGTTTTGAAATTCTGCAACACTTGACCTGTTTTGATTTGATTGGCCTTATTCTGTTTTATTTTGCTTGGTTTTATTTTCTTTAAAATTAAAAATTATATATGAAAGAATCAACAAATGATATTATATCAGAATAAAAATCTTCTGTAAGCAAAATAATAAATTAACAGAGTGAAGAGACAACCCTACTGAAAGGAAAATATTTGCCAACTATTACTCAGACAGAGGACTAATGTCTATAATATATAAAGAACTCAAAAAACTAATCTGCCTGATAAAGGAAGAGTCATATTGAAGCTCTTCATAGAAAATAAAATAAAGACAGAGGTAATTGGAAGAAAGAGCAGAATATATAGCCTGATAACAAAATCTATCTGAAATAAGAGACCTGTAGATCAAAGGAAAAATAGATATAAAACTTTATAAATTGGTGATCTGACCCACAAGGCTGCCTATGAGGCTCCTGCCTGCATGTGGAGTAGGACCTATCAATCTTGGAAGCTTCTCAAAAACTGATGGACTGAAGTAGTGTGACAAATTCAATGCATACTAGATATATTTGGAATATAAGGACTGTCACCTCTTTTGCCTTCTTCCAAACAGAGGATGCTGTAGTCTGGCAGCAAATTTCCTTGACAAGCATAGGGACAAGTAACCAGGAAGCTGCACCCTCCCCAATGGAGTGCCAGCTTCTCTCTCTCTCTCCCTCTCTCTCTCTCTCTCTCTCTCTCTCTCTCTCTCTCTCCTGCCTTTGTTGTCAATTGTTTTTGTTGATGTGCACTATAGCAGCTAACTGGAACCTATAGTGATAACAAACATAGGAACTGCAGTGGCAGCAGTGAAGGTAGTGAGTGGAACAGCATGAACTCTCCTGTCCTGTGAAAAGTGGCATGAGAGAGGGACATGGATGTGGGATTTAAGATCCATGGGGCATGGCAAAGAAACAAGAAAAAATTAAGACCTCCTTCCCCAAGGTAGAATAGAGAGAAGCAGGATGGAGCTGCCTTGGGCTGACTCCATGATGGCAGCAGAAGCAGTGAGTTGTCTGACAGTACTCCCCCTGCCCTGTGATCAGTGACTTAAGAAGAGAGAGACATACCAGCAGTAGTGGAACAGAGGAGGTTATACAAGGGCTGGGAGGGACCAGCTATACATGAGATTGGGAAAAGCCTCAGTCTGTTTCTGTCTGAGGGCTCCACAGAATCTACATGAGTGAAGAGGATAAGAAGAAATGGGTGAGCTGCCAGGAGAAAACCAGAAATATGCTGGTTGAAGACTCTGACCCCAGCCCCCACATCTGGAGGCCAAGATCAGTCCTGCACCCAGGAACAGTCCTACTGAAGAGTTGGTAGTTTTTCAGCAGCTTTAGGCTATGATTTAAAAACTTCTACAGAACTATGGATGCCAGAGAAATTTTACTTTTTTTCTTTGTTTTTCATTTTCATTTTCATTTTGTTTGGTGTGTGTGTGTGTGTGTGTGTGTGTGTTGCTGTTGTTGTTTTCTGGTTCTTTAGGCTTTTATCTTATTGCTTGTTTTGTTTTGCTCATCTTTGTTTTCTTTTCCCCCAACTACATTTCTTGATTTTTGATAGTTTCAAGTAAGTGAATATTGTCTCTAGTCCTGGTTTGCTTCAATATTCTTTTGCTTTCTCATGTCCTCTTCATTTTCCCAAACTTGGGAGATCATACTTTGTCTTCCAGACTCACTTTTACTACATTTCTCTTTATGTAGGTCTGCTTTGTCCCCTATCCCCCTTAAACTTTCCACTTCATAGTAAAATCACTCTAATAAGGGGAAATTCATTGCTTAAAAATTCCTTGTTTATGTTGTATTTTTTTATATAACTGTAGGTCTTGGTCCTATGGTTAAACGTACCCAATTAATAGTTATCACAGTTTGGACGTTTCTGTGCTTGATGATATTGTTATTGTTAATTTTACTATTTTAAACTGTTATATCTGATATAACTAGCTATTCTCCCTTAAATGCCAACATTGTGATTGTGTGGGATCATAACCATCACCACTCCCTAGTACCAGAAGAAATGGGTGCTGAGCCAAACACATAGCAAGTTCTGATCCCTCATAAAGTGTGAATGTAGGATCTTAGAAAAGATGCAAAGACCAAGAATCAACTACATCAAGAAGATATCTCTGAGGAATGCACATTTCTTAGGAAAGCCTCTATACTAGTGATAAACCTATCTACCATAGGAAATTTATAAGCATTAACACAGAAAACAAACTAAAATTTAAAAGTAGGAAATAACAAGATGTAAAATCAAAATGCAACTGAAGACCTCTAGTCTACCCAGAACAAGTCCAGTGGACAATGAGATAAAGGCAACAAGATGTCATTCAGCTGAATTTTCTGAAATCATAGAAGCACATAATCACTCAGGTAAAAAAAAAAAGAGATGATCAAAATGAAGGATATTCTCAGTGAATCTAGAGAAGGCACAAATAAAAAAATAGAGCAACTTATGAAATTGATGGAAACTATGGATACCCAAGATAGGAAAGTAATGAAATTCATGAAAATGATTCAAGCAGATATCTCAGATATAAAAAAATTCCATTGAATTTTATGCAGCTGATTGAAATAAAGTAAGGATGAAATGTCAGATCTTAAAATATTTCATTGCACTTAGTGATTACAAAAGTAAAAATTTCATTAAAATAGCAAAGGATCATGAAAAATAAATCCAATAGCTGCAAGATAATGAAAAGAAAAAATCATAAGATTGATTTGAATCAATGAGAAAGCAAGAGACAGCTAAAAGGCCACAAAAAACCTGTCCACAGAGGTAGTGCAACACAACTGCCCAAGTGTGGAAAATAATTTGACTTGCAAATAATTTAGACATACAGAATTCCAAATAGCTATTACCTAAATAAACATACATCAAGGCATGTAATAATCAAGATTCCAGAAATTCAGCACAAGAATAGAATGTTAAAACCTTCAAGAAAATAGTCACCTATAAAGGAAAGCCCATCTGAATCACATCAGACTTCTTAAAATAAACCCTTATGTCATGAAGAACTTGGAGTGAAGTATTTCAAGTTCTGAAAGAAATGAGTCTCCAACCTAGACTGATGCACTTTGCAAAACTGTCTCACAAAATTAGTGGAGCAATAAGCTACATCCATAACAAAAAACAATTGAAGAAACTCATGACTACTAACCCAGTTCTACAAAATGTACTGAAAAATATTTTAGAAAGGCATGATGAAAACTACAATTTCAAAAACACTAAAAGAAAAAAGCCTCACAAGTGAAGCAATTAAGTAAAGGGAAAAGACAGGTAACAAACAAGAAATTAATATGAAAATGACAAAGCAATGCATATCAGTTATAGTCATCAATGCAAAGGGTCTCATTTTAGAAATAAAAAAAAACAGACTGGTAGAATGGATCAAGAAATAAGAATCAATTGTCATTATCTGCAGATGATATAATACTCTACAAAAACCACACCTAAAGACTTGTATATTTAATAACCAGTCTCAGTAGCATAACTGGATATAAAGTTGACACTAAAAAATTAATAGCACTCCTGTACATAAGCAACAAACTTAGTAAGAAAGATACTAGGGAAACAAATTTCATACTTGCATCAAAAAATGGAATACTAAGGAATCAATCTAAAAAAGGAAATAAATACCTTTACATTGAAAACTATAGCACTCTAAAATAAGAGATGGAACAGAATAACAGAAAATGGAGTGATACAACTTCATCTTGAATAGGAAGAGCCAACACACTGAAAATGGCCATACTTCCAAAACTGATACATAGATTTAATGTAATCTTAATCCAAATACCAGTAGAATACCTAACAGAATTAGAGAAAACAATCTTAAAATTTGTTTGGAATTAGACAAGATATGGAATAGCAAATACAATTCTGGACAACATAAGCAAGGCAAAGGGCATCACAATCCCTCATTTGAAATTTCACTACAGACTACTGTGATTTAAAAAAGTGCATGGTGCTGGCAAAAAAGTAAATAGACCTGAGATTCAATCGAAGAGATTAAAAGATGCAGAAACAACACATAATAGTCAGTCACTGTATCTTTGACAAAGAGGTCAAATACCTTCACTGGAGGAAATATAGCCTCTTCAATAAATAGAGCCAAAGATTGAAACTAGACCCATGTCTCTCATCATGCACCAAACTAAAATTAAATTACAAAATAAAATAAAATAAAAATATACCAAAGATATAAATATTAAAACAGAAACAATTTCTTTGAAGAGAGAACAGGTAGAACTCTGAAAACAGATGTGTAGACAAAGACTTTGTGAGGGAAACCTTGATTGCACAAATGTTACAAAGATTCAACAAATGGAATCTCATCTTATTGAAAGTCTTTTGCATAGCAAAAGAATTCATCAAGTGAGTGAAGAATTGAAGAGTTGACAGAGTGAAAAAAACGAATTCACATAGTGAAAAAATATTTTTCTAGCTCTTTCTCAGAAAAAGACTAATATCTAGAACATATAAAGAATTTAAAGAAATCAGATCCCCCAAATCCAAAAATCAGCATCTAAGATGAACACACACTTCTCAGATGAAGAAGTAAAAACAACAAATAAATATATGAAAAACAATGTTTAACAACATGGGTCATTCAAAGGATATAAATTAAAACGATGCTGAGATTCGCCAATTTCACTACAGAAATAATGGCTATTACCAAGAAATCAGACAACTAATAGTAGGGAGAGCTGTAGAGAAAACGAACTCTTTTACACTGTTGGTGGGAGTGTAGGCTGGTGCAACCACTGTGGAAACCAGTGTGGAGGTTCCTTAAAATGCTAGGATAGAAGGTCCAACTCTTCCCCTTCTTGATATTTTCCTGAATGAAAAACACCATATCACAGAAATATATACACACCCGTGATCATAGCAGTATAGTTTATAAAAGCTAAATCTTGGAAACAGTCCAAAAGCCTCTCAACTGATGTATGAATAAAGATGTGAGTTTTTTTTTTAATACAATGGGTACTACTCAGCCATGAAGAAGTGGAAACTTAACATATATCTAGGTAAAAAGATAAAGCTTGAGAACATAATTTTAAGTGAAATCAATCGAAACACATTTGTAAATATCACATTGTATCTCTTGTATGAGAAACTGCAAGTGTAAGTAAGGATCAAAATGTGCACCTCATATTATGAAATAGTAATGAAATACTCAAATTGGAATGGGAACTGTGGAGGTAAGAGGGGAAAAAGAAGGAAGAGAAAAGAAAAAATAAAATGAAGAAATGGAAATAAAGTAGGGAGGAGAATATGGGTTGGATAAGGGGTAGTGAAAAGGATAAAAAAAGAGGGATTAAGATATATCAGGCAAAGTTACCAATTCCACAGGATATATGTGATCTTCATTTATATCTAAAATATACCAATAAATTAGAGATTTTCAAAAAACTAAATCATCTAAAATTAAAGACCATGAAATGGCACAAGAAATGAACAAACACTTCATAATGCAAGAAACATATGAAAAAATGTTCAACATATCTGGCTATTAGAGAAATGAAAAGTACAATGCTAGGTTTCCATTTTACTTTGGGAGGAATGACAATCAATAAATCAAACAATAAGAAATACTGCTGTGGCTGTGATAAAAAAGGAACCCTCCTTCACTGTTGGTAGGAATATGAGCTATTACATCTGTTTTGGCAGCGATCCAAACCTTTTAGAAACCAAGTGCCCAATGTCTACTTCTTTATCACAAAGTGCAAACACTGCAATTAAACCTGAATATCTGATAATCTGCAGCTGTAGCAATTTGACTAACAGCCAGGGCACTAACAGACAGACTATTCCCTCAAGCATGCCAGAGGTTTGCAGCCACTGTATTATGGAAATTTCTCAGATAACTGATATTTGAAATTCTATATGACACAGCTATCTCCCTACTAGTTACCTTCCTGAAACAGTTTAAGACATCATAATTCAGCATTACCAGAATATCAATGTTTATAGCAGCACAATTCATAATAACTAAATCCTGAAGGCCATATGTAAATCCATCGACAGATGATTGGATAAAAAAGGGTATCTATGCATAATGGAACACTACTTGGCTATGAAGAATGACACACCTGAGATATTTGTAGGAATATAGATGTACTTGAAAAATATAACGTTGAGTGAAACAAACCAGACACATAAGCCTAACTACCATATATGGTATCTGTCATTTGAGTGAGGGAAAGTACAAGCATGACTAACAAAGTATGAATAGAAGGGGCAAATGGAGTGTTCTCTTACAAAGGAGATGTGGCTCAAGAGAGCAAGAAAAGGGCTGAGGAGAGGGGGAAGATAAAATAAATAAAATAAAGATATGCCATGTGCAGGAAGCTAATAACCTCAATTAATGTAAATATTACATGCCATGATATGTGCTAAGATTAGTAGTATCAATAAGAAAGTTAGGATAGGATAATTAGAGGAGGAAGGAGGGAGGAGAGAGAAAAATGAAGGAGATTAAAAAGAAAAGAATAAAGCTATAACATGTATATATAACCACTCCACCAAGATGGTTTTAAACTCTATCTACTGCAAACATGTACTAATATGATATAAAGAATTTCAAAAATATATAAAGTTATATTAAAAGTATAAAAAAGAAAATCCTAATACTGACCATAAACAGAAACAGATGACCTTTGCTATGTATCACATTGGATAATGTAACCACACAGAGAAAAAAATGGCATATTATTTCAAGAAAATTTTTATTCATTTATTCAAGAACCATTTATGTTACATAACAGGAATATAATAGTTGAAATTAGTAAAAACAAAATGAAATATTTTTAGCAAAATTACTTGCAAGTATGAGTCATAGATACTCTTATTTTATAAGTATGTGTTTATAGAGCAGGATGCTTATATTCATCTTTGGGTGTAGGTACATGTACTTCACATATATTGATTCTTTTTATTCCATATCCCCTCATGACTCACTTTGCTCCCTCTGTCACTAGATCTCCTTCCCCCATTTTCATTATTATTGTTATTAGATTTTTAAATCTCATGTTTGTGATGTAAAATAATTGCATTCATTGTGGGTAGTTGGTACATATATGACACTTCTTAAAACATTTGTGTCCCTCTTATTCAGCTCCTTCCCCACCCTCAGACTTTTTGACCATTTTCCATTTGCAAGAGATTTGTTTTCTTTTATCAATATTCTACTTTGCTCATTATTTGTTCTTTGGATTACTCAGAGGCACCATGTATTTAGGATTGTGCCATTTATTTCATTTAAAATTATTTTCAAGGTGTGTCCATTTTCCCACAAATATGTCAGATTGATCCTTCTTTGTACCTGCGTAGTATTCCATTATACATAGACACAATATTTTCTTTATACATTCATTAGTTGAGGGACATAAAGGCTGCTTCCAAGGCTTAGTTATAATAAATTTTGCTACTATAGCAGTTTGTATGCATATATCACTGTACTATGACATCTTTAGCACTTTAGGGAAAATATATACAGGGGAAATAGGGTAAAATGAAATTTCTATGTTTTTAATTTCTATACTGATTTCCTGTACTAGTTTCTATTCCCATCAGTGATGTAGAACATCACTCTTTCATCATAGCCATGCTGCCATTTCTTTTCTTTCTCTCTCTTTTTCTTTCTTTCTTTCTTTCTTTCTTTCTTTCTTTCTTTCTTTCTTTCTTTCTTGTCTTTCTTCTTTCATTCTTTCTCTTTCTTCTTTCTTTCCTTTCTTTTCTTTTCTTTCTTCTTTTTGTGTTTTCTTTCTCTCTCTATCTGTTAGAGTAAAGATATCCTTATGTAGTTCAGCCTGGTTCTGAACTCACTCTGTAGTCTAGGCTGTCCTGAAACTCATATCAATACTCATGCCTTCAGCCTCCTGAGTACTGGGATTATAGACATGCACCACCATGCCTGTCTATTATTATTTTATTTCTTGATGATTGCCATTCCTTCTGGTGTAAGATTGAATTTTAGTGTTGTTTTAACCTGCATTTCTCTACTGGCCAGAGATATTGAAAACCTTTTACACATTTATTGGCCAATTGCAATTCTTCTGAGAAGTGTCTATTTGCATCACTTACCCTGTGTTGATTAGGCCTTTATTTGGGGGAATTTAAAAATTTTAAACTTCTTTATATATTCCAGATATTAGTCCTCTGTGTGAGGTAAAATTTTTAGTATTCTGTAGGTTATATTTTCAATTTGTCAATTCTTCTCTTTGCAGAAAACTTTTGATTTGATATAATTCCATTTGTTGAGGGTTGCTGCAATTTTTTGTGCATTTGGAGTTCTGCTCAGAAAATTCTTGTATACATCTATGATTTCAAGAGTTCTATCTATTTTATATTGAAGTATATAAAGTGATTATTTTAATAGTTAGGCGTGTGATCCATTATGATTTCACTTTAGTGAAAGAAATGGTTCCAGGTTGAATATTCTGCATATGGATAGCCAGTTTTCTCAGCACAGACTATGAAAGAGGCGTTCTTTCTTCCAGCATATGTTTTGGCTTCATTGTCACAGATCTAGCACCTGAATGATTCTGAGATTGTTTCTGCATCCTTTATTTTGTTTCATCCACCCACATGTCTATTTTTGTCACTATAGCTTTGCAATATAACTTGCAGTCAGGTATTATGCTGTCTCTTGCTTTTCTCTTTTTGCTCAGGATTACCTTTTCTTGTCTAGGTGTCTTCTGGTTCCATTTAAATTTTTAATTGTTTTCTCTAGTTCCATGAGGAATTCTGTAGGTATTTTTATTGAGATTGTATTAATTCTATATACTAAACTTGTAAATATTGCTATTTTGACAATATTGTTGCTGAATCTCCAGGTAAAAGGGGTACATTTCTATTTTATGATGTCCTCTTCAAATTCTTCTTTCAGAGTATCATAGTTTTTGTTGTAGAGGTTTTTCACTTTCTTGGTTAGATTAATTTCTTGGTATTAATTTTTCTCATGCTATTGTGAACAGTACTGATTTTCTAATTTCTTTCTCAATGAGTTCATTATAATTGCACATGAATGGTATTGATTTTTTTGTGATAACTTTGTATCCTGCTACATTGCTAATTTTGACTATTAATTCTGTGTATCTTTTGGTGGAAATTCTGGGTCTTTCACACAGAGGATCATGTTATCTACAAGTTATAATGATGAATTTTGTTTACTTTTTTCAAAAAAGCCATTCTTCAATTTGTTGACTGTTTTTAATAGTTTTAGTTTTTTTATTTTAAAAAGAGTAAAATAAAACAAAACATAACCAAGCAAGTTAGAACAGAACATTGCAAACAACACAGGATTTCAAAACAAGATATTTCCCATTATCTTCAAATTGGCTTTCCATACCATCAGACACACTAAAATCTAACAAATCAAAAGAAAACAAAACCTCATAAAATTATGAAAATGATGTCAGTTCAAGACAAGACAATAAGAAATTAATATTAGCTATCACTTTCTTCTCTTAGGTGCTTCCTCCCCTATCAATTTGATAATATTTTTATGTTTTTTGAATTCCACTAACTCCTTCAGTTTTTTTTTACTAGAGTTCACCTATATGAGTTAAAACCTTTTCGCCCATGAACATGATCTCCAGTTGCATCCATTTACCTATAAGTGCCATCCTACCTTATAGCTGGGTAGCTTCCCATTGTATGAAAATACCATGTCTTTCTTACCCATTTGGTGGTTGATGGAAAAGTTACTCTTGCTTTTTTCTGGTCTCCTGTGGTGTGGAACAATTGTTTTCTCCCCTTTGATTTTCAGTCTATGAGTTTCCTTTTGAGTTAAATGTGTTTCTTGTATACAGTATATTTATGGATCTTGTTTCTTGATCCACTCTTCCTGTGCTTTGTTTTGTTGATGAATTATGACAATATACATTAATGATTACAACCAGCATACATTTGTTCATCTCTGCAATGCTATCCTTATGATGTTGGTCCTCCCCTTTACCCCTTCATTCAATTGCCTGTCCTGTTTGGTTATCCTCCTCTGCTGCTGTTCCTGGAATCATGGTCATCTCTATCTCTCTATATATAATATCCTTGAGCACTCCCTGTGGGGTTGCTTTGGTGGTCATGAATTCTTTTAGTTGTTTTTTTTTTTAACATAGAAGTATCTTATTTTACCAACAATTTTGAAAGATAGCTTTGCAGAGTACATCAATTTGAGCTAGAGGTTTTTTTCCTTCAGAATTTGAAACACTTCACTCCTATTTATTCTTAACTTGATGGTTTGTGTTGACAAGTCTGCCATGATTATCAATGGTTTTCCTTTATAGGTGATATGCTTTTCTTCAACAGCTATTAATATTCTATGATTGTGCTGAATTTCTGGAATCTTGATTAAGATATGTCTGGATGTAGATTTACTTTGGTTATGGCTAGTTGGAGTTCTATGTGCCTAAATTATTTGCATGCCAGATGTTTTCTCATGTTTGGGAAGTTTTCTGCTACTACTTCTGTAAGTAGCATTTTTATTTCATTTGTGTTGCTCCCTGCTTCTTCACTAATACTTATCACCCTTAGATTATTTCTTGCATCATCTTGCAGCCATTGAATTGTTATTTTCTGGTTCCTTGTTATTTCAAAGAGATCTTTCCTTTCATGATCAATAGGTGTGATCCTGTCTTCAAGGTCTGAAAGTCTATCTTCTGTCTCTCTCAAGAAGTTGTGAAAGCTTTCAATCAACTTTTTAATTTCCTGAATATCTCTTTGAATCTATTTCATGCTTTGTAATTTCTTTCTATATTGTTCATTCAAGATTTCCATCATTTTCCTATGCTCCTCTTTTTTATCTGTCTTCTTTAGATATGCTCAGCAATTCTTTGATTATGTTTTTGATTTCTTCTTTTACTTGAGGCATTATTTCTGATCTGATTACTTCTACAGTCTCATGAAGTTGTTTCTTTACTTCTGTTGCTATCGTCTTGGAGATTTCATGTGTGTGACTTCCAGTTTCTTCTATGACCATATCTACCAGACCTGTTCTGTGTGGGATGGAGGTCTGAGATTTCCTTTTGCTCCTTCATCTTGACATTCTCCTGGTTCCTCCCAACAAGCTCTTTGTGGAGTTCCAGGCACTTCCCATGTTGGCTTCCCTTCTATGATATAGAAGAATGGGGCTGGCACCTCAGTTTCTCTGACCCCAGGTTCTCAGAAAACCTGGGGCAGGCTTCTGCACATCCTTGTAACTACACTGGGGTTTCCCTGATGGCAAGGGGTATGTGATTTGGGGGCTGCTTCTTCTGTCAGCCTGCATGTCTAAACCAGGACTCCCACAATGGTGGCAGGTTCACAGATTCTCTGTTTGTCTGATTCTCTCAATGGGCACTGGCTGCCCAAAGGAAGAAATGGTTTCTGTACTCCCATAGGAGAAGCCTGTGGTTGCATGTGGCTTATTTGGCTATGTGTCCCTTCTCATGCTTGTTGTTCACAGGAAACAAGCCTTCCAATGGTGGTGATTGGCAAGCAGAGGCAGATATGGCTGCATTTTCCTGCTTGTTCTGGCTGCCCACAGGAAGCAAGACTTGAAATGGTAATGACCAGCATTCAGAGGCAGATGTGTCAGGGTCTCCCTGCCCATGCTGGCTTTCCTCAGGAAGCAAATCTTTTGATGGTGGCATCCAACAAGCAGAGGCAGATCTGACTGGGTCTCTCTGACTATGCTGGTTTCCTGCAGGAAACACTTTTTAATATTTTTAGTCTCAAATTTATTAATATTATCATGGGTCTTTATGACTTCTATCCTTGAAATTGGTTTAGGTTTTAAATGTTGTTGTTTCTCAAGTAGCTTGTGGCTTATGATTAGGTTATTTATTTGAGTGCACTCTTTTTCTAATGTGAACACAGATTGCAAAAAGTTTTCTCTTAAAATGCATTCACTGTGTCCCACAGGTTCGGAAAAATTGTACTGGCATTGTTTTTTTAATCTAAAATTTTTTAAATTTCTTCCTTGATTTCTTCTGTGACCTTTTTAAGTGTTTGGGAGATTGGTATTGTTTTTTGTAAAGTTCCATGTGCTGCTGTTGCAACAGAGTAGAGCACTCTGTAGATATCTATTAAGTACATTTTTTCAAGGCTGTAGTTTATTCCTGATGTATGTTAAACTTTTTTGGTTAGTTGATTTCTTTGTGAAAGCAGGATATTGAAGTCATCCACTATGATTCTTCTGATGCTTATTTTAATTTCTTTTTTACATTTTTATTTATTATTATTATTATTTTTTTGGTACCAGTGATCAAATTCATGACCTCATACTTGCCAGGCAGGTGCTCACACCATGGAGCTAAATCAATGGCCCCTTTTTCTTACATTTTATAAATTAAGTTTATTGATTCATTTTAAATATACATAATAATCACATTCATCATAGAGAATTTGTATCTGTACATGATATATATTGATTCTGCATTTTCCCATTCTCTTCCCCTCCTTTCAACTCCACTTCTCTAATTTATAAAGCTTAATTTCAATGTTATTATTTTTTCTTTTTCTTTCATTCCTTCCCCCCTCCTCTTTCTCTAATACCCCTAAGCTTTTGAACAGTTTCTTCCACAACTTCTGTTATACATTTTGGTCTTTACACTTTCAGTTTTGAACACAAGGCAGCCTATGTGATATTAACACATGCATGATCAACTTATTTCACTTCAAGGTTTCAATGTGCATCTATTTGCAAGAAATGACTCAAGTTCATCCTTCTTTATGGTAATGGTACTCCATCATGTTAAAATATTTTTTATCCATTTATTGGTTGATGGGTATTTGGGCTGTTTCCAAGATTTAGTTATTACCAACTGCTGCTATAAACATGAGTGTGCATATACCACTGTGGTATGATGCTTTTAACTTTTGGGGGAAGATACCAAAAAGTGAATAGATGGGTCAAATAAGACTGCTAGTACAAGATTTTTTTCAGGAATATCCATACTGCTTTCCACAGTGGTTGCACTAGGCTACACTCTCACTAACAGTGGAAAATTCCTTTTCTCTACAGCCCCACCTGTATTTGTTAATGGTTGACCTCTTTGAAATAGCCATTCTTTCTATATCAAGGTGGAGAATCTCAAAGGATTTTTTTTCATTTATTTATTTAAAGAGAAAAAAAACAGGAAAAAGGTAGAAATATTACAGAATTTCAAGAAAAGAAGATAAATAGTAAGAAATCACTAGTTGATACATTACACATTGTTCTTTTAGAAATAGTTATTCGAGTTACAAGACTAAAGCACACAAAGTAGGCACTAAAGCAGTGAGAGTGCAAACAGATCTGTTCAACGGATTTTTTTTTTGCATCTCTTAAATGATCAGATAGGTTAAATGTTTTTTCATGTATTTATTTATGGTTTTTATCTCTTTATCTGAGAACTGTGTATTCATCTCAGATGCCCATTTTTGGATAGTGTCTTTAAATTTGGGAAGGCTAATTTTTTTTCAGTTTTTTGCATATTCTAGATATTAGGCTTGCTTGAGAGAGAAGTAGATAAAAATTTTTTCCCCACTCTGGCCACCAGGAACATCAAGGAAGCCCACCTCAGGCATAGGTGGCCTAGAAACTCCCCTGAGGGAACACCATGCAACTGCGAACTTAGTAGAAGCCTACATCAGAGGTAAGCTGCATGGAACCTCCACCGTGGGCCTGCCCTGCCACCAGGAACATCAAGGAAGCCCTTCTCAGGCATGGACTGCCTGAAACTTCCCACAAGGGCACGCCCTGCCACCATGAATACCTCAGAAGCCCGCCCAAGAATGAAAACTTCCCTGGACTGCTACAGATGGGCCCACCCTCCCACCTGGAACATTAGAAAACCTCAGCAGGCTCCAGTTAGTGTGAAAAAATTTGGAACTTTGCTCCCAGATGGCAAGCCATGGACTACAGTGGATTAACTGTATCAGTGTTGGGAGTATGCCTCTAAAATAGAGGTTTACAGTGGATAAATAGGAGCAGTAGTAAAACCCCCTCCAACTAACTGTATGACATCGGTGAGTCTGAAAAGCATGTGTGTGATCCACTGATACACATAGAAAACAGCAGGCAGAGGAAAAATGAAAAAATGAAAAATCAAAATGCAGTCTCAAACATATAGTTCACCAGAAGCAAGTATAGGAGACATTGAAATAGAGGACCCAAAAAGTAACACACTGGGAATCTCTGAAAAGATAGCCAGTGAAATAAAAAAACAACTTAACCAGGCTATAGAGGAAATGAAACTAGAAATACTCTCCCATGTAAGGATACAAATAACAACTTTAGTAAAGGAGTTGTTGAATGCAGCTGAAGAAGAACTAGAGAAAAAAGTACATGAGCATGGGAAACTGATTGAAACTTTGAGTGAACAATATAGAAAACAAGCAGAATTCATGAAACAAACTCAAAGAGACATCCAAGAAACAAAAAATTGTATTGAAAGTGTGCAAAACTTCATAAAGGAAGCTGAGGATAAGATATCAGACCTTTAGGACAGGATCACAATTCATGGTCAAGAAACAGTATAACTTTTAAAAATAACAAAGCAGCATGAAATGACAATCCAGAAGCTTCAGGATGACGCCAAGAGCCACAATATAAAAATAATGGGCATTAGCGAAGATACAGGAGTCCAGGCAAATGACATATATAAAGTATTTGCAGAAACAATAGCACAAAATTTTCCAAACATGGGGAAAGAATCTGATATTCATAAGTGAGGTGTACAGAACACCAAACAGTCACAGTCAACATAAATCCACACCCAGACCCATAATGATTAAGACCTAAGACATAAAGAATAAAAACAGAATACTAAAGGCTGTCAGAGAAAAGACACAACTCACCTATCAAGGAAAGCCCAGTAGAATCATGGCAGACTTTTCAGCACAAGCTCTCAAGTCAAGAAGAGCTTGGAGTGAGCTATTTCAAGCCCTGAAAGAAAACAACCCTCAACCTAGACTGATGTACCCAGCAAAACTTTCATTCAAATTTAATGGAGAAACAAGATACTTCCATGACAAAGAACAACTGAAGAAATACAAGTCCACCAAACCAACCTGAGAAAGAGTACTGAAAGACATACTACACAAAGATAAAAATGACCACAATCCACCAAAACAACAGAAAGAAACCACAGATAGGATAAGCAATTAAATAAGAGGAAAAGCAGAAAGAAACAACTGGAGCATAACATGGTAAAGTCGAGCCAGTACATATCAGTGCTATCCATAAACATAAATGGCCTCAATTCACCTATAAAAAGGAATAGATTGACAGAATGGATCAAGAAACAGGATCCCACAATATACTGTATACAAGAAGCACATCTGACCCAAAAGGAAACTCATAGATTAAAAGTCAAAGGATGGAAAACAGTATTCCATGCAACAGAACACAGAAAAAAGCAGGAGTAGCTTTTCTATTTGCAGAAAATGTGAACTTCAAACTTAAAATGATTAAAAGAGACAGAGAAAATTACTACATACTGGTTAAAGGAAAATTTCAAGAGGAAGGACTAATAAATATATATGCACCAAATACAGGGGCACCCAACTATATAAGACAGGTACTAATGGTAATGAAAAACCAAATACACAAGAAAACAATTATAACAGGAGACCTTAACAACCCATTGTCACAAAGAGATAGACCAACTAGGCAAAAGTCAGCAAAGCAATAACAGAACTGATTCATACCTGTGAGCAATTGGACTTAGTAGACGTTTACAGAGTGTTCCACCCAACCACATCAGAATGCACATTCTTCTCAGCTGCACATGGAACATTCTCCAAAATAGACCATATGTTATCCCATAAAACATTCTTAAGTAAATGCAAAGGTATTGAATTCATACAATGCATAATGTCTGACCAGAGTGCACTGAAATTGAAAATTAATGGCAAAAGAAATTGTAAAACCTACATAAATACATGGAAATTAAATAACAGGCTTTTGAACAACCAGTGGGCTACAGATGAAATTAAAGAAGAAATAAAGCAATACCTACAATTCAATGAAAATATAGAAACAACATACTGTAATCTGTGGGATGCAATAAAAGAGGTCTGAAGATGGAAATATATAGCAACAAATTGTCATATCAAGAAAAGAGAACGAGCACAAATAAACAACACAATGCTCCATCTCAAGCTTCTAGAAAAAGAGGAGCAAGCTAAACCCAAATCTCATAGAAGACAGGAAACTGTAAAGATTAGAGCAGAAATCAATGAAACTGAAACTAAAAAAACCCAAAAACTTAATGAATCAAAAAGCTGGGTTTTTTGAGAGAATAAACAAAATTGCCAAAACCCCAGCTAACCTTATCAAGAGAAAGAAAGAAAAAAGGCAAATTCATACAATAAGACTGAAAAGAGAGAAATTACTACAGATCCATGGAAATTAAAAAGATGTTGAATACCTACTTTGAAAATCTCTACTCACATAGAGTGGAAAACACAGAGGAAATGGACAGATTTCTAGAAACATATGAACTACCAAAGCTCAACGAAGAAAATATAGCAATTTTGAACAACCAAATATCAGCTATTGAAATTGAAAATGTAGTTAAAAACTAACCAACAAAGAAAAGCCCAGGTTCCGATGGATTCACAGCTGAATTCTACAAGCAATTTAGAGAGGATTTGATGCCAATACTCCTTAAATTCTTCACTGAAATTCAGAAAAAAGCAATCCTCCATAAATCATTCCTGGAGGCAAGTATTACTCTGATACCAAAACCAGAGAAAGATGCAACCAAAAAAGAGAACTATAGGCCAATCTCAGTAATGAACATTGATGCAAAGATTCTCAACAAAATACTGGCAAATAGAATGCAGCAAATCATCAAGAAGATTATACATCATGACCCAGTGGGGTTCATTCCAGGAATGCAGGGATAGTTTAACATATGCAAATCAATAAATGTAATAAACCACATCAACAGAGCCAAAAACAAAAACCACATGGTCATCTCAATAGACACAGAATAAGCTTTTGACAAAGTGCAACACATGTTTATGATAAAAACCCTTCAGAAACTCAGAATACACAGCATCTACCTCAATCTTATAAAGGCCACCTATAACAAACCAACAGCCAACATTACACGAAATGAACAAAAACTGAAAGCTTTCACTTTAAAATCAGGAACAAGACAAGGATGTCCACTATCACCACTCCTTTTCAATATTGTTCTGGAAACACTAGACAGGGCAATCACACAAGAGAGAGAGAGAAATAAAAGGAGTAAAGATAGGAAAGGAAGAAGTTAAATTCTCACTTTTTGCAGATGACATGATACTCTATAGAGAAGACCCAAAAATCTCCATTTAAAGACTACTAGAGGTAATAAACAAGTTCAGCAGTGTAGCTGGATACAAAGTCAATGCTCAAAAATCAATAGCATTCCTGCAAACAAACAAAAAACTCACTGAGAGAGAAATTATGGAAATATCACCCTTTACAATAACATGTAAAAAAATGAAATACTTAAGAATTAACCTAACTAAAAATGTAAAAGAACTATATGCTTAAAATTATACTACTCTGAAAAAGGAGATTGAAGAGGATATTAGAAAATGGAAGGACATTCCTTGCTCTTGGTTAGGAAGAACCAACATTGTGAAAATGGCCATACACCCAAAACTGTTATACACATTTAATGCAATCCCAATCAAAATGCCGTTGACATACCTCACAGATCTAGAGAAAACACTACTAAAATTCATTTGGAAACAGAAGAAACCTAGAATAGCAAAGGCAATTCTAGGCAACAAAAGCAAGGCTTTGAGGCATCTCAATTCCTGACTTGAAACAGTACTAAAAAGCCACAGTGATAAAGTCTGCTTGATACTGGCAAAGAAATAGACCTGAGGGTCAAAGGAACAGATTAGAAGATGCAAGCACAACTACAAAGACACTCAGCCACCTGATAATTGACAAAGGGTCTAAATATTTCCACTGGAAGAAGGATAGTCTCTTTAATAAATGGTGCTGGAAAAATTGGCTCTCTACTTGCTGAAGACTGAAACTAGATCCAAGCTTATCATCATGCAGAAAACTAAAGTCTAAATAAATGAAGCCCTAAATATTAAAACAGAAGCACTAAATCTACTGGAAAGCAAGGTAGGTAGAAATCTTGGAGACATAGGGGTAGGCAGAAAATTCATGAACAAAATGCATACTGCACTGGAAACTCTTTAAAGTATCAACAAGTGGGATCTCATATTATTGAAAAGTTTCTGCACTTCAAAAGAAATCACCAACAGAGTGAAAAGAAAACCCACAGAGTAGGAAAGAATTTTAGCCAGAAACCTCTCAGACAAAGGACGTTGGTCCAGAACAGATAAAGAATTGAAAAACATTAAGCCCCCCCATATTCAAAGACCCTCTCCAAAAATGGCCATCTGAGATGAACACATAGTTCTCAGATAAAGATATACAAATGGCAAATAAATACATGAAGAAATGTTCACTATCACTGGTCATTTAAGAAATGCAAATTAAAACAACTTTGAGATTCCACCTCAATCCGGAAAGAATAGCTGCCATCAAGAAATCAACTGATAACAAATGTTGGCGTGACTGCGGGGTGGAAAAGGAAGACTGCTCCACTGTTGGTGGGAATGTAGACTGGTGCAACCATTATGGAAATCCATATGGAGAATTCTCAGAAGACTAGGATTGGAAGCCTCATTCAATCCAGCTATTCCCCTCCTGGGTGTTTTCCCAGAAGAAATGAATAGTTCATATCACAGTGATATATGTGCACCCATGTTCATAGTTGCACAATTTGTGATAGCTAAATCCTGGAAACAACCTAGATGCCTATCAACTGCAGAGTGGATGAAAAATATGTGGAATTTTTATACAATGGAATATTACTCAGCTATAAAAATGGATGATCTTGAGTCCTTCATAGGTAAATAGAGACAACTTCAGACTATCATCATTAATGAAATAAATAAGAATCATTTTTATAAATATCATATTGTGTCTCTAGTGTAAAAAGTAAAGAAGAACTGCACATATAGTAAAACCAAAATATGTAATTGCTATTGTAAAAAATAGAGGAAAAGAAAGTGCTCTAAGGGATATAACTGCATGTATGCTTGAGTTTGTATAATAAATCACAATATTGCTGAATCTTTGTTGGATCTTTGAGCCAAACTGTTTGTAGTCTGACTGTTTGAATATCTACTATGTACCCTTTAAGTTTGTAACTTGCACAACTACATTGAAAATGACAATAGTTAATTTATAAACTAGTGATTTCTTAATGGGTTTTTTCTCATTTTCCTTTCTTTCTTTCTTTCTTTCTTTCTTTCTTTCTTTCTTTCTTTCTTTCTTTTAGAATTATGTATTGTTGCTACACTTTTTCTGTTTGCTTTTTTCTTCTCTTTAAATAAATTTTTTAAAATGTATAATTGGTATTGTAAAAAAGAGGAAATAGGAAGTGCTATATCTTTGTATGTTCAGTATGTGGGATTGATAACCATATTTCTAGGTTCTTGTTGGATTGTTGAACAGATCTGTTTGCAGTCTCACTGCTTGAGTGTTCACTTTGTGTGCTTTAATTTTGTAACTTGAAAAACTATTTCTAAAAGAACAATATGTAATAAAAAAATTTTTCCCCGCCCTGTGGTTGTTCTTTATGCATACTGTATTGTTGGTGATTTCTTTTGTGGTGCAAAATCTTTTTCATAAGGTGATTTCCTCATTGTTGATTCTTTCTAAAATTTTTGATGCAACCAGGGTTTTTTCATAAAGTCTTTGCCTACATCTATGTCTTGAAGAGTTCTAATCTCTCTCTCTTCCAGCAGATTCTGTGTTTCTATTTTAACATTTAGGCCTTTGTTCCATTTCAATTTTAGCTTAGTGTATGGTGAGAGACATCAGTCTATTTTTACTCTTTTACTTTTTTGCATGGAGAAAGTCAGTTATATTATAAAAGTTTTTTTAAAAAGCTATCTTTCTTCCAGTATTAGTTTCTTGCCTTTCTGCCAAAGATGAAGTGACTGAGGGTATTTCCGGTTATGTCTGCATCTTCTAATCTGTTCCATGGATCATAGAGTCTGTTTTGTTTTGTTGTGTTGCATTTTATTTTGTTTTGCCAATTGCATCCTGATTTTATTTTTTAAATTTTTATTCATTAATAATTTATTTATTTTTGGTTTTTTGAGATGAGGTCTCACTTTCCAGTGCAGGTTGACCCAAACTCACTATACAGCCAAGGCTGGCCACAAACTCACACTGACTTTCCTGGATCAGTCTCCTGAGTACTGCTATGCTGATTTTACTTCTGTAGCTTTGTTGTATAATCTTGAGTCAGGTATTGTGATGTCTCTTGGCTTTCCTTTGTTGTCCAGAATTATTTTTGCTATTTTATGTCTCTTCTGTTTTCAAATGGATTTTAGCAGTATTTTCTTTAGTTCTGTGAGTTATGATATTGGCCTTTTCATCAGAATTGAATTAAATCTGTATATGAATTAAGTAAGTACTTCCATTTTCACCATGTTAATTCTTATCTAAGAGTAAAGGATATCTTTCCATTTTCTGATATCTTCTTCCATATCCTTCTTCAGAGTATGATAGTTTTCATTGTAAAGGTCTTTTGCTTCTCTCATTAGATTTGTTTCTAAGTAATTATTTTTATGCTATTTTGAAAGGTATTCTTTCTCTAATTTCTCTCTCAATGAATTTGTTATTTGTGTACAAGAATGCTATTGAGTTTTCAGTGTTGATTTCTTTATCTAGCGATATTACCTAGTTTTTGCCATTGAATCTAGAAGGCTTTTGCTGGATAATTTGGGCCCTTAAGTTATTACCTTGATTTAAAAAATAATGAAGGATTTAACCAAAAAAGAAGACTTCAGCACAATTCAAATAGACCCCCAAAATCCTTAATAAAGTATAGACAAACAGAAATCAACAAGTCATCAGGAAGAATAATACATCATGACCACATATGATTTGTCCCAGTGATGCAGGAATGGTACAAAATACATGAATCAATAAATTTAGTACACCATAGGAACAGAAACAAAGACAAATATCATATCATCATCTCATTAAATGCAGAAAAAGCATTTGATAAAGTCTAATACCCATTTCTGATAAAAGAAAACCCTATAGAAAATTGTAATTGATGGACTTTATCTCAATGTGATAAAAGCCATTTGTGATAAACCAACAGCCAACATCATCCTAAATTGTTAAAAACTGAAAGCTTTCACTCTAAATTCAGGAACAAGCCGAGGATGAAACCATCACTACTCCTATTCAGTATAGTTTTGGACACATGTGCAGAACAATTACACAGAAGAAAGAAATAACATGAATAAAGATAGAGAAGGAAGAAGTCAAATATCATTATTTGCAGTTGACATTACTTGGCTTGTTGTATGGAGCAGTAGTTTTTATCAAGATAGAAGCTCCAATATTCATTGAACATATATTTACAAGTACTATCTTCTCTTGTTTGATTGCTCCCTTACTTTGCATTTAGTAACCTTCTTTACCTCTTCTGATCAGTTTTAGCTTGGCATGTACTTCTTTGTGTGTGTGTGTGCATGCATGTGTGTGTGTGTTTGAAACAGGGTCTTGGTAGTCAGTTAAGGCTGGCCTTGGTCTCAGTTTGTAGCCCAGGATGGTTTCAAACTTTTTTTAAAGAGGATAAAATTAAACACAACAAAGCAGAACAAAACAACACAAAAAAGCAATGTAAGAGACATAAATTTCAAAGCAAGAACATCAGAGATCTTCACTATCTATCATATTGTCTCTCGTTTTCTTCCAAATAATTGTCCATATCTTCACATACAGAGAATTCACATGAAATAACATAGCATAGAACTGATCTGAACAGGATGAGGAAGGCATTTTAGGTCTTCAAGACCAGACATAGGGAAGTCAACAATGGCTGTCTTATTGTCTCTCATTCTCTTCAAAATAGCTGTCCATACCTTCATGTATATTGAAATTAAAACAAAACAGGCTAAAATCACTGAACAAAGAATAGTAGTATTGCTGGACTTCACATCATGATGCTACAGAATAAGCACTGAGTACATTACTGTCTCTTTCTTTATACTAGTTGTTCATTTCATCATATATGAGAACTGCTATATAATCAGTTCTCACAAATTATTTATAGGTTATATGCATGCATAGGTCTCTATATGTGTTTCTATCCTTTCTGTATTAGAGAGGAAAAATAAAACATAACAAAACAAAACAAATTCCTATAAAAACATGAAATGAAAAAGCCATATAAATCCATAGTACAAGGTGATCTACAATGGTTACTGTGTTGTCTCTTGTTATCTTTAATAGAATTTTCCATATCATCAGGAATAATATAATTTAATATAGCAGTACATAACAATATTAATAAAAACAAAACATTGTAGACAGTGTAAAATTTCAAAGGCAGGTAATAATCAAACCAGAGTGAGCATCCTAGTGAATCTTGCCATAGTCAGTGTAGTTGTCTACACTCTCAGACTTGATACTATCAATTATAACAGCTTTGAATAAAATCTGTCAATACAAAACAGCAATCTAACAAACCAGATTCGCTTAAG
Organism: Hydrochoerus hydrochaeris; assembly: GCA_004027455.1. Lineage (NCBI taxonomy): Eukaryota > Metazoa > Chordata > Mammalia > Rodentia > Hydrochaeridae > Hydrochoerus > Hydrochoerus hydrochaeris. The sequence goes on along the minus strand of PVLA01010909.1, from coordinate 11,848 downwards.
ATCAGTTATGGTAAAACAGTATAAGTCAGACAGGGCTTCAGATTAAGTTAATAGAAAGTTAACAATAATTACCATACTATATCCTGCTATTTTTGGGATAGCTGTCTGTACTCTCAAATCTAGTACAAGTAGACAAACTGGAACAAAATGCAATCCATCTAAGCAGAGTGGTGTGAATAATGTGGGTTTTAAATCCTGGTATACTTTAATAATATCCTCTGCCTTCTTTTTTTTACACTATTCCTCCCCTTTCACTCCCACAGGGTGCTGTGCATTTTGTGTCCCAACAACTCCCTCAGTTTTTAGATTGGGGGAGAAACCTCCTATTTAACTAAGTGGTTCCAAACTTTCTCACTCCTGGACTTGATCTCAAGTTGTATTCCTTTACCTACAAAAGCCTCAAGATTTTCCATCATTGTAGCTGAGTAGTTCTCTACTGCATGTAAGTAAGTATTCTACCTTTCCAACCTATCTGCAGGTTCTGGTTGAGTTGCCCCTGTTTCTCTCTGGTTCTTTGTCACATAGAGCATTGTTTTCTCATATTTGATTTTTGGTCCATAATCTGTTTTTCAGGTTTATTATATTTCCTATACAGAGCATCTCAGTGGACCCTATCTCCTGATCTACTCTGCCTGCATTTATTTATGTGTGTGTGAGTGTGTGTGTGTGTGTGTGTATCAAGGCCATCTGTGTTAGAGATTATAGCCAACCTTCTCAGCCTCATTTCTGCTATGCTATTTTTCTGCCATTGGTTGTCTAATTTTCTTCTTCATTCTACTGCCTGCCCCATTCATTGAGGCCTTTCTGCCACTGTTCCTGAAATCCTGGTATTTTTTTCTCTCTCTCTAGAATGTCCTCCAGTATTCTCTGTAGGGTTGGGCTGGTGGTCACAAATTCCTGCTGTTCCTCTTTGTCATGGAATAATCTTGTTTCTTCATTAATTTCTAGTGACAGTTTTGCAGGGTACATCAATCTGGGCTGGAGTTTATTTTCTTTCAGGGCTTGGAATAATTCACTCCAAGCTCTTCTTGATTTGATGGTCTGTGTCCTGAAGTCTTCCATGAATTTGATGGGTTTTCCTTTATGGTTGATCTGCTTCTTTTCTCTGATGGCTTTTAATATTCTTTTCTTATATTGAATTTCTGGTATCTTGATTATTATATGTCTGAGTGTAGATTTGTTCTGGTTGTAGGTGGCTGGAGTTCTTTATGCCTCATACATCTGAATATCATTTTCTTTTCTTATGCTTGGGAAGTTTTCCTGAATTATTTCAGTGAATAACCTTTTTATTTCTTTTGTTTTTAGTCCTGCTTCTTCACTCACATTTCTTATTCTTAAGTTATAGATCCTCTTGTCGTCTTCTAGCATTTGTATTGTTACTATCTGTTTCCTTGTTACTTTAAGAGATCTTTTCTTTCATGATCACACATTGAAAACCTGTCTTCAAGTTTTGATAGTCTATCCTTAGTTTCTTTCAAGCAGTTTTGCCAGCTTTCAATGGAATTTTTAATTTCCTGGTAATCTCTTTGAATCTGCTTCATGTATTTTAGGTTTTCTTTATATTCTTTATCAAATATTTCTCTCTTTTTTGTGTTCCTCCTTTCTTCCACCTGTGTCTTCTTGAGAGGTGCTTAGCCTTTCTTTTATTAATCTACTTATATTTTGCTTTAATTGACTTAATATTTCAGTTTTGAGCTCTTCTACCAGGTCCCAAATATATCTTTTTATGTCCACTGATGTTGTGTCTGATGTTGTATGTTTGTTGCCCTCAATCTCTTTTGTATTTCCCTCTCCTGGATCAATGTTTTCAGGGTTTTAGGCTGGGGACTTGCTCTGGTTTCTTTCTCTTGTCATGTTTTTGGTTTCTTCCATACAGGTGTATAGTGGAGGTCCCAGCCCCTTTCCCTGTTGGATATGGTTCTTCTGAAGCATGCTGGCTAGGGGTTTCTGCCCTCTCCAATTTGCTCTTGGACATTGAGATGCAAGCAGGGGTGGCATATGCTGGTTCCTCCACAATGGGCCAGTCAACCTTCAGGGGGCCTTCAGCATGTTAGTGTGTGCTGTGCATAGGGAATCAGTTTGGGACAACTTATTGGGTCCTGGCCAAGGGTGTGACCCAGGCCAAGCAGATCCCACCAATCTTCTCTGGGAAAGGAGCAACCAACTGAAGTCACTGTCATTCCTAGTTCATGCCCATCCTGCCCAGCTCCAACATGTCATCCAGTTTGTTGCCCTTTCCCATGGAGGGGTCTTATTCCCAGCACTCACTGGCTCCATTCTCTGTTGTGCTCACAGACCTCCATCTTCAGCATGATGGGCTAGTCACAGTGGTGCAATCCTGGGTGGCCCTGGCCAGTCGCTGTGGGTCATGGCTGTGCAAGCTTGGGCTGTTCTGGCTAGTCCCTGTGGTGTGAATTCAGGCTGCTTTGGTGAGATCACTGTGCTCACTAATCTTAGCTTCTCCAGTGTAAACCGAGGACTGTGTGTTTGACCTGTTCTTTTTGCCTTTAGTTTCTTCCTGGGGTGAGAGGATCCATCTCTCTATGTCTGGACCTCTCCAGAATATTTTATTCTGGCATGAGTTGTCTCTCTCAGGGAGGCTCTGTATCCTGCTGCTTATCAGTCTGCCATCTTTTCTGTCTTCCCACTTCCACTTTCTGGTCTCAAACTTGCAACAGTGCTCCGGAGTTCTGGGTATACCAGAGTGCACCACCAAGCCCAGATTTTGATATTTACTTTAAAAGTAAAATTAGTATCACTGTTTGTTTTCAAGGTACTGATGCATGAAATGCTGTTTTCTATCTTCTATTATATGTATTTCTTAACAGGAACAGACTGTTGGGTTTTGGTTTTTGATCCAGTCTGTCAATCTATGCCATTGATTTTGGAGTTGAAGCTACTATTATTTGGAGCTAATGCTGAAAATTGTTTATTTATTTCTCACATTGTGTTCTTTTTCTGTTGATGAATCTTTTAGCTTTCATTTCTTTGTTGTTTGTCTATTTTCCTTACTTGATATATTGATTCAATCTGAGTTTTTTATTTTCTGATATTGGTGTCATCTAGAATATTTTTGAGTATTTTCTTTAGTGATGTTTGGTATTCATGTATTTCTTAAGTTGTTCTTTTTCATGGAATGTCCTTTTTTCTCCATCTACTTTGATAGAAAGTTTTGCAAGTTATTCTATTCTAGGTTAGAAGTTGTTTGCTTTTATAGTCAAGCAACTCTGAACGCATATCTCTGAGTCTAGTATTCTATATCTTTTGTTGTATGTATTCTTGAAAATGTTAAACTTTTCTAATAAGTTTTAGACTTCATAAATAAGTTTGGTTTGTATATACTGTAGTACAAAACAATTTGGCTACAAATCAGGAAATTGCTACATTATACTGTAAGACAGGAAATAAAGAAAACATACATGAGCTTATAATAATAGTCCAGAAGTACAAGGAAGAAAGAAGAATGAATGAAGGAAATTTCTGCACACATGAATACCAGGTAATAAATGTAGAAAAAATGATATATTTTGGAAAATCACATTTTGCATATTGCAATGTAATCATGAATGTGGGCAAAGATCATCAATAAATACACTCACACAATTACATACACTCAGAATATTGCTATGGAGCAGGATATTCTTACAGTGACAAAGTGAATTTCTTACTATTTATAAAAATAAGCATCTTACTTTAATATGGAAGAACTTGATGGTAATCACATTAACTAAATAATCAAGCTTGATATAAACAATGGAGGGAAAACTCAATATTATTACCCCTTATTGTAATGCAATATAAACTACACAGCTTTACTAATGAATTCTTATGAAATATTCTTGTCAAATGTATCTAACTTCTATCAGTCAACCTTTAATCAAATTTACAGACTACAGGGTAAGCAAGGCAAAGAAGAGTCAGTTAAATGAACCCAAGAGGAAATGATTTATGAATGCTAAATGCAGGAATCAGCAACTGTCCTGGACTCTTAGATGAGTCCATATTCTGAAAAAAACATAATGAACACTTCTCTAGTCTAACAGAATCTGAAGAAACAACAAGCATATGTGCAAAAACTAGGATGTTTCTTTTTTAAAAACACAATGTACAAATAAGACATTCATGTGACAATGCAGTAATTTAAATATTATATTAATTGTCTATTTCTGTCAGTGGTTTAAAACAACAAACATTTTTCATCTCACAGTTTTCATACATCAAAAATTTGTGAGTGCCTTAGCTGGGTGATTCTGGATCAGTATCTTTCACATGGTCAAGATTATAATGCCATTAAGGGTTTAGCCATCTAAAAACTTGATGGAAGCTGGAAGATCTGCTTTCAAATGCAATCACATAGCTGTTGGATAGAGGTGTCAGTTGCTTGACACAATATCCTTTTTATAAGCTGCTTGAGTGTCACCACACTATGGCAACTAACTGCCTCTAGAATAAGCAAGTGATGGAGGGGGTAGAGAAAGAATAAAATGAAGGAAAGAATGAGTAAAGACAATGAAACAATGGGGAAAGAAAGTAGTCTCTGCTTCTTGAAAGGAAAATATCTATCTACTTTTGCATCACTGAGATACAATACTGACACCCACCATGTAAGGAGGAAAGCTTTATTTTGGCTTGAAGTTTGCAGAGATTTCACAGTGTAGTCAGCTGTCTCCAAGGCAAGGTGGCATAGCATAAGGGCATGGCAAAGTGGCTTGATGATCACATGGTAGTCAGGAAGCAGAGAAGTTAGAGGAAGAAGATGGAAGATACAACCATCCAGGCCACACATGCTGTGACTCACCTCCATAAACCTGGCTTCATCTCTCAACACTGCATTTAGCTATAAACTCAGCAGTGGAGTAACATACTGATGAGTATCATATACCCATGATTCAATCACTTCCCCAAAACCCCATCTAATACTATATGCAGCTAAGTTAGGTAGAAATTGATAGGCAGTTAGGCAGGGACAGGCACTCAAGGAAGTCAGTGAAGAAAATAAGAATACATCAAAACTGTGGTTTCAGGGGTATCTGAAGAAAGCAAGACCTTTAAATAAAGTCAAAATAGCCAATCTTGCATACTTTACTAAAGGATGAATGGAAACTTGAAGTTATATTGTGATTAGTAGCCCCCAGTACATTAAATCCAGACAGATAGATGGGTGACCAGAATACCTGGACCCATCCCTTCTCCAAAACGTTCCATTTTAGAAGTCGCAGACATGCTAAAATTAATGATGTCAGCCATATCTCCTGGATACATGCCCTGCTTCCACATTGTAAAAATATTACCTAAGTGACTATAATTATAATCATATTGCTTGATTATAGTTTGACTGATATTTTACCCCACCATGTGATTTTGGTCTATAAAACATTCTTGGAGAAATTACCTCTGCTACAATCCACTTTTAAGACTCCTCTTGTCTCTCAGGAGCTATCTCTCAATAAATATTTTCTACTCTTAACCTCCATTGTTCCTTGGAATTCATTCTTTCATTTAGAGGGATATGAACTAAGCACATCTGATGTCTAGCAGACCAGGAGTTATACTTTACCTATATCATATGATGATTTTGGGGATCATCTGGAAACAGACCATAACATTCCAACACTGGTTCCCAAAACACTCATATCCATCTTTTTAAACAAAATGCATTTAGTCTATCTCTAAGAGTTTCTGAAGTTCCAACAGTTTCATCATTGCTAAAATGCCAAAATTCAAAATTCAAACTGCAAGTGTCTGCAACAATCCAAAGAAGTTAAACACTTCTAGCATATAATGGCACAGGATAAACATTTATATTCAAAAAGGTAGAAATAGGAGGCTAGAAATAAATGGGACAAAAGCAAGACTGACATCCAGTGGGGGCAGACATTAAGTCCTATAATTCCATGTCTGGAACATGGGTCAATCTGTGGTGAAAGTGGACTCCAAAGAGCTTGGCTGCCCTCCATGACTACAGCACTGCTGCTGGTTGTAGTCCTCATGGTTTCTCTCTTGGGTCAACTTTGTCTACTCTTTGTGAGTTTCCTCAGACAATACATGTTCCTGGCTTTTCCAACACCCTAGATTCTCCATTGTACTTATGACTTCACATAGTTTTGCACACTTCTCACTCAGGAACATACTGCTTGGCTTTCCAGATCATCTGTAATTTGAGTGGAAATATCCCTGACCTTGCATCTGTTTGCCTGTGCCTGCATGCACCTTAAACCATTACCATGTGGATACCAAGTATACCAAGTTATGTAGCTAGCTGAGAAGTATTTGAGCCATTTAGCATCTTACTGGTAGTGGCAAAGACCTCTGAGCACCCAGATTGCTGAACATGGTGATCTGAATCCTGAGGAATCAAGTTCAGTTCCCTAGATTGCTGCCATTCTGGGGGATAGGATCCTGGGTTCCCCTTCTCAAAGAAAAGTCTTTCACTTCTGCAAGTTGGAACTTGCAAAGCAGGAAGAATTGTTTCCTCACATTTCCTCTCAGCATTTTTCTTATTGTCCTATTCTAAAGTTCTTGGCTTCTTTTCAATGCTAATTTTACAGCTATCAGGTTCTTGTCTGCTTCATTTTTGCAGGCCCCAATTTTACCTTAGTTTCCTTTCTGACACAAATCCAAAACTTTCAAATCATTATGACTGCCTGTTTGCTCTTGAATCACAATTTAGAGCTGGTTAGAAGGCCTCAGCATTACTCAAATTACAGTCTGAATGTTTGGCTGCCATGAAGTTTCCTGCACCAAATTAACTAGTTCCTTTATTTAATCTCAGTATCTCATGAAGTCTCTGTACATGAGCAAAATGCAGACAAATTTTCTGCCCCACTATAACAGACATGGCCTGGAATCCAACTGCCAATGTAGTTATTCTTCCCAATTGCAATCTCTTGAGCCTGGTATTCTCTAACTCCATTGTGATCAATATTCTGGTGTTCTGATCTCCTACCAGAATCTCTCATCAAGCTACATTCTGTGACTGCTTCTTCAGCTAGCACCCCTAAATCTTTCTAATCTCTTCCAAAGCCTTGTAAATCACATTATCAAGTAGCATCATAGCAATGATTTCTCTGGTGATAAAATCTGTCAGTTACTTTTTCATGGCTGAGGCATAATACTTGATACCCAGACTATAAAAATGAAATCCTTGTCTTGGTTCACAATTTGCAGATGTTTCAGTCCAAAACTGGCTAACTCCAAGGTAGATGACATGGCAGATAGGCATGAAAGAGGACAATTGCTCTTCACATGGCATTCAAGAAGCAGAGAGAGATCAAGGATGAAGAGAATGAAATACACCCTTACAGGCCACATGCCCAGTGACTCACTTTCTCCAATCAAACTTTACCTCCCAACATCACATTTCACTATAAAATCATCAGCAAATAATCCACTGTTGAATGTCATGCCCCCATGATCCAATCATGACCCCAAAATCCCTACCTGTATGTGCATGACATTTGGAGGATATCTAAATATAAATCATAGTCATAGCAAAGAATTTGTGGGCCAATTTTTAAACAACCACACTTAGGGACTTTAAATTAGAAGATATTATGAAAATATTTATTTTTTAAAAGTTTGATCATTATCTTTGGTGGTAAAATTTAGAAGTTTGTCATTCTAAGGGAATGTATGAAGAAATATTAGGAATAAAATGTCATAATGTTAAATAAGGGAAAGAAAGAAAATAAGGAAAAATATTTGTATGTGTTGTATCAGGAGGGAGGGTATATGTACAATCATCAAGTAACTTTCTCAAGTTCTTCCTATGATTAAAAATTTTTATAGTGAAATGATGGAAGAAAAATTAGATATTAAGTTTGAACTGAGTATCATGTCTGGCATGTGCTAGACATTGAGTATGGGAGGCAAGACTGAAGATATGTACAAATTAGGCAGGTGGCAGACTCTTATGTACCCAAAAAAGTTAGAAGCAGTGAATAAAAGAAGATTTGAAGGTAGGTTGAGAAGTTGAGTAAAATTGTGGCAGGGGCAGGGAAACAGTGAAGCAAAATGTGAAGAAGTGTTAAGTTACAGATAAAATAGCCATTGCCATCTACTGTGGAGAAAAAGGACCTCTGACATACTGTTGGTAGGGATGTAAATTAGTATAGCTACTATGAAAAACATTATGAGGATTCTACTAAAACTACCACATGACCTAGCAATTCCGCTACTGAGTGCACATCTGAAACAATTGAAATCAGTATGTTGAAGACACTTATGCACTCATGATTATTGCAGCATTATTCACAAATAGTCACAATATGGAATCAGCCTATGTGTTCATCAACAGATAAACTAAAAGATGTGTGTGTGTGTGTGTGTGTGTGTGTGCGTGTAAGGGGATACTATTAAATTATACAGAAGAGAATACTGTCACTTATGACAACACAGATCACTCTAGAGGACATCATATTCAATTAAATAGTCCAGGCACACAAAGATATTATGTTCAATTAAATAGTCCAGGCACACAAAGACAAATATCACAGTTCTTACTCAAACGCATGATCTAAACAAGTTGATCTCAAAGAAGTATAGAATAGAATCAGAGTCTTAGAAAGATGCAGGGTAGAAAGGGTGGGAAAATCATGTTTTATTAATAATGGAGTGCAGTTGGTTTGGAGGAAAAATTTTTAATCTTCTATAGGAAACTATGATTAACAGCAATTAACTGAATATTTCAAAATACATAGTAGAGAGAATTTTGAATGTTTCCAACACAAAAAATGATGCATGTCCAAAGTGATAGAAGTGCCATTTTCCCTATCTGATAATACACACTGCATATATGTATTGAAATGTTGCACCATGCACAATAATTTTGTGCAATTATTGTGTTACATAAAAGTAAATATATATTTTAAAAAATAAAGGAAAGCCATCCTTAACTTTAAAATATTACCTCAATTTTATTTTTTTTCATTTTAAAGGGGAAAAATTCAAAACATGAGAAGTAGAGGTTAACAATATTTAATACATTGCATATTGTTATCTTTAGTTATGCATAGTACAAGACATTTACATTCAATTGTCCAAACAATATTAGAACAACTGATTTTCTCAATGAACTAAGAGAAATTAGTAATAGAAAAATCTTGACCTATGACATATATATATACATATACATGTATATATAAATTTCTTTCAGCTTTGCAAACTAGGAGGCAATATGATGTTTGAAAGTGCAAGTATGATTTATTTCACCTATGATTATGGTCTATAGTTGCATCCATTTACCTATGATAGTCTCAAGTTTATTCTTCTTTATGACTCCATACTACTACATTGTATAAAAATATGACTTCTTTTTTTGCCATTTGTTTGATTTATGGCCATTTATGTTGTTTCCAAGATCTAGCTATTAAGAATTATGCTGCTATAAAAATGGGTGGCATTGTGTTTTTACTTCTTCTGAGAAGATACCAAGAAGGGGAATAACTGAATCAAATGGGACCAGCAATCCTAGATTTTTCAGTAATCTCCACATTGATTCCCACTGTGGTTGTAACAGCCACCACTCCCACCAACAGTAGAGAAGAGTTTCTTATTCCCCACAGTACTGCCAGCATTTCTCTTATTTTTTTCATATTTTTTATTTAAAGAGAAAAAAACAGTAAAAAGGTAGAAATATTACAGAATTTCAAGAAAAGAAGATGAATAGTAAGAAATGACTAGTTGATACATTACATATAGTTCTTTTAGAAATAGTTTTACAAGTTACAAAATTAAAGCACACAAAGTGGACACTAAAGCAGTGAGAGAGAAAACAGATCTATTCAAGAATCCAACAAGAACCTAGAAATATGGTCATCAATCCCACAAATCTAAACATACATGCAGCTATATCTTTTATAGCACTTCCTATTTCCTCTCTTTTTACAATAGCAATTATACATTTTTAAAATTTTATTTAAAGAGAAGAAAAAAACAGAAAAAAGGGTAGCAACAATATAGAATTCTAAAAGAAAGAAAGTAAAAGGAGAATGAGAAAAAGCCCCACTAAGATATCAGTAATTTATAAATTACATACTGTCATCCTGGATGTAGTTGTTCAAGTTACAAAGTTAAAGGGTACATAGTAAATATTCAAACAGTCAGACTACAAACAGTTTTGCTCAAAGATCAAACAAAGATGCAGCAATATGGTCATCTATTTTACTCACTCAAACTTACATGCAGTTATATCCCTTAGAGCACTTTCTTTTCCTCTCATTTTTACAATAGCAATTACATTTATTGGTTTTATTACAGTTGTAGTTCTTATTTACTTTTACACTAGAGACACACTATGATATTTACAAATATAATTCTTATTTATTTCACTAATGAGGAAAGTCTAAAGTTGTCTCCATTTACCTATGAAGGCCTCAAGGTCATCATTTTTTATAGCTGAGTAATATTCCATTGTATAAAAATACCACTTCTTTTTCATCCACTCTGCAGTTGATGGGCATCTTGGTTGTTTCCAGGATTTAGCTATCACAAATTGTTCAACTATGACCATGGGTGTACATATATCTATGTGATATGAACTTTTCAGTTCTTTGGGGAAAATACCCAGGAGGGGGATAGCTGGATTGAATGGAACTTCAAATCCTAGTCTTCTGAGAATTCTTCTTATGGATTTCCTTAATGGTTGCACCAGTCTACATTCCCACCAACAGTGGAGCAGTGTTCCCTTTTCCCTGCAGCCAGGCCAACATTTGTTATCAGTTGATTTCTTGATGGCAGCTATTCTTTCCAGAGTAAGATGGAATCTCAATGCTATTTTAATTTGCATTTCTGGAGTGACCAGTGATGGTGAACATTTCTTCATGTACTTATTTGCCATTTGTATATCTTACTCTGAGAACTGTGTGTTCATCTCAGATGCCGATTTTTGGAGAAGGTCTTTGAATTTGGGGGCTTGATGTTTTTCAATTCTTTATATATTCTGGACACAAGTCCTTTGTCTGAGGGGTTGCTTGTTAAAATTCTTTCCCACTCTGTGGGTTTTCTTTTCACTCTGTTAGTGATTTCCTTTGAAGTGCAGAAACTTTTCAATAATGTGAGATCCCATTTACGATTGTTTGAAGTGTTTCCTGTGCAGTTTGCATTTGGTTCATGAATTCTCTGCCTACCCCTATGTCTCCAAGAATTCTACCTACCTTGTCTTCCAGGAGATTTAGTGTTTCTGTTTTAATATTGAGGTCTTTGATCCATTTAGACTTTAGTTTTGTGCATGGTGATATGCATGGATCTAGTTTCAGTCTTCGGCATGTAGAGAGCCAATCTTTCCAACACCATTTGTTAAAGAGACTATCATTCTTCCAGTGGACATATTTAGCCCCTTTGTCAAATATCAGGTGGCTGAGTGTCTTTGTAGTTGTGCTTGCATCTTCTAATCTGTTCCACTGAACCTCAGGTCTATTTCTTTGCCAATACCAAGCTGATTTATCACTGTGACTTTACACACTGTTTCAAGTCAGGAATTGAGATGCCTCCTGCCTTGCTTTTGTTGCCTGGAATTGCCTTTGCTATTCTAGGTTTCTTCTGTTTCCAAATGAATTTTAGTAGTGTTTTTTCTAGATCTGTGATGTATGTCAATGGTATTTTGATTGGTATTTCATTAAATCTGTATAATAGTTTTGGGAGTATAGCTCTTTTCACAATGTCCGTTCATCCTATCCAAGAGCAAAGAATGTCCTTCCATTTTCTAATATCCTCTTCAATCTCCTATTTCAGCATAGTATAATTTTCACCATATAGGTCTTTTACATTTTTAGTTAGGTTGATTCATAATTATTTCATTTTTTAGATGTTTTTTAAAGCATGATATTTCCATAATTTCTCCCTCAGTGAG